>ML825095.1:104966-141809 GCA_009831015.1 Picea engelmannii | reverse complement strand
AAGCAGTTAAGAATTTCTTAATTGAAAACATCAGAAGATAAACATTAAAATATTTAAAGTCGGAAACAGGGTATCCAAGATAAATCCTGCAACATACGTTACTCTTAAAGATTAGTTTCAGAAAACAAAATGATCACAAAGCAAGAATAACATTCAACTTAGAGAATAACATCACCAATGAATACACACAAGAATCCTATAAAAGTGCCTCATTTTCATTAATGGCAGATCTCTTCAAAAATGGTTACAACTTGATGGATTTAGGGTGTAAAGATCAACAACCCTCAATAATTCGAAAGGTGAAGTATATATAATTCAAATTACAATCGTTCCTGTCATAACTGATCAGGACGTGCCAGTTCTATTTTTAGCCTAACTAATTTAACTAATCAAACTGCTTGATGACTTGGTGCAATTGCATGCGGAATTTCTGGGTAGACCGTTGATGAAGCCTTTTGCACGACCTCATCTGACTGGAAAGGTGACTAGACCTTGGACAACTCATCTGCTAATCGAGCAGATCGCAGAGTTCCTCCCATCTGAGATGACTAGGCACAGTGATTTTGAACAATCTCCGATACACTTCGTCCATTTCCGTATACTTGGCGAATGTGGGCTTAGTGAGGAATATGTATCGAATCTCGTGTTGTATGTTGATGTCCAACTGAAGAGCATCCAGGAATTCTTTTCTAGTGATTCTCCCTTGTATGCCAACGAACTTTGAATTGTCCTTAGACACTTCAGACAGTCTCTTTTTGTAATCTGGGAGTGTCATCAGTTTATCATTAATAACCTTGAGACTGGGGAGACCTTTCTTCTGGAGAGCCTCGATCTTGTTGAAGAATTTATGTACTCCTAGGTCCATGGTATGAACCTTTTCTTCTAGTTGAAGCATTAATCCCCTCTTGGTCAAAACTCTTTTGACCTCAAGGATGGTCTATGTTATGTCCTCGATCTTTAACTCTTCTAGCTCTTCTCTGGTCTTAGAATTTAGGAATTTGATGATCTCATTTTCCTGAGTTGGTCTATCTCCTAATTCTACTTTGATCTTTTCAATGGCCTGTTTTCTCCTTTGGACCAACTCATTTTGTTCAAACATAATTTGGATCGTGGGCCATATCTCATTTATGGACTTTGTGATGCTTGTCCATACATTCTCTTTGACCTCAGCCAAAGTTTTCCCTGCCACTGTTTGCTTTTGGAGCTGTTGTAGCTCCTGCTTGAGCTTCTTTGTTATCTTCTTTTCTTTGGATAGGCTGGTCTGGAAATAATTCTTGAGTTCCTGGAGGCTCTCAACTTCCTTCTTAAGCCTGTTGATTTCTATCTCTTGCGGGTTCATCTTTTCCATGGATTTGGCGAGATCGGTTGTCCCCTCTTGTGGTGTCATTGGTGTTGCGGATGGGATTGTTGTCACTATTGTTGTGCTTGTCCCTGAGATTGGGATGGAAGTCAATGGAATGACTTCCATAGACTTCAACTGCTCTTTCTCCTTTAGCAGTTTTTCCATCTCAGCTTCCATTTCTTTGAGCTGTGCGTTCTGCTCCATGAGCAGCTTAAGCATTTCATCCTTCTCGCCTTCTTTCTCTGCTATCTCCTTCACCTGTGAGTCTTCTGTGAGCGGGAGTTTCAGTTGTTTCCTTAGAGAGACGATGTCTGCATTCTTCTTCTTTATCATCTCCTCTGCAGCTTTGATGTTGGAGGGGTCATAGCCGATCTTGAGGACCATCTCCTCCAAAGTTTTGATTATGTTGTCTTTTGCGAAGGATGATATCTTCTCCAGCTTGAGTTGTGTCTGAGCATTGTTTAATGATACCTGAAATTTTGCTACAGAAGTTGAAGCATGTGCCAATGTATGGAATACCATCTCCCTTGTCTGTTTATGCAGATCCATCTGATCTACTGGGTGCACGTCCTTCGTCTGGAATTCAAAGGTGGCCCTCTTGTAGTCTGTGATTACCTTGGGGTCTGGTACCTGCGCCTGGAGGAAGGCCATGTGCATCCTGCCCTTTTCTGTGTCAAATGAAGACAACGGCTTGTGTTGCGCAGTTGACATTTGCTTTCGAAACTAAGAATAGGTATTGCTGGTAAGAGTTTGATTCTTTTTCTTAATCATCTCGTACTTCTCGAAAATGCTCAATTTGGGCCCAGTATTGCTCGGCTGAGTGTCCAGGGGGGATCCTGAGAATTTCTTCGGTACTACTGGGGTGATTTCCTTATGAATGACCATCCCGAAAGGTGGAATAACAGGTTTGACCACTGTGGTAGGCGAGACTTCTATTTCTCTGGTTGGACCGGGAACTGTGGTTGTCTTGGACCTCTTAGTGTGCAACTGGAACTCTTCGGACGACACCTCCATGGCAGGCGGAGATGATTCTTGTCGGGGCCTTTTTTCCTTAGGGACCTGTGGCATGGAAGTTGGAAGTACAGTGGTCGGGGGAACCTGCTGTTCCACTTCGACCAAGGTGTTAGGCATCCACACTGTCTGATTGGCAAATTTTTCAATCTCGGGCTTGGACTCATGAACATACGGGATGTTTTTATTTTTCACCCGCATTTCTGAAATGATACCGCATGGATCATAGTGCCATGGGAAACTCATAAAGAATTTCATTTATTTCAACATTCTGTCAGCTTCTTCTCCGACACCTCGACTGTTGCAGATGAAGGAGTCAATCTGCCCCTTGATTCGAAGCTGCTGTTTTTTCTTCAAAGATACGAAATGAATATCATCTGAATTCATGATCTGCCTTATGTATTCTAAAGCAAAGATTCTTACCAGCACATATTTGGGCAGCTTGTAGGGTGCCAACTCGCACCCGAATACTCTGATCTCTGTGTGGTTTTGATACAGGTACCAATCTCTGATCTTTGAGCTGTCCGAGAGATGCAGAATTCTCTGGACTTCGTCGTTTATTCTAGGCTCGGGCATGCCGCTCAACATGCTTACCACCGGGTGGTAAAACATATCGATGAAAGCCTTGAAGCTATACTCTGTGGAGTTGTGCTTCAGCAAAGAGGTCCATGTTGTGACTGGTTGAGGCCTTCCATCTGCGTCCATCTTCTGCATGGAGAAACTGAATTTATCTTCTTGAAAGTAAACAAACATGTATGCCAATATAGATGAGTATCTAAACATGCCTTCTGTGCCAAAATTCACGAACTGTTCGTGAATATTGTTGGCCAAGAAGGAGCTGTAATCAAACTGTGTTGTGGGTTTTTCATCATTGGAGAAAATGGATAGGAAACCCAGAATGGGCTCATCTACCCACTGGTCGGAATAATAACCTAAAAGAGCACAAAGGGAAGAAATGACTTGGTTTCCCTTGGTGGAGAACATGGACGACGGGTAAGGGGGGTTTGTGACAGGGAATTGAGTGGAGGGGGGAAGGAAAAGCTCGAAAATTCGAGCTCTTTGGGGAAAATTCATCTCCTGGTATAACTCAGTGAGGATTTCTAGGTTGAAAGGGGACGTAGATTCAACACGGGGAATTTGCATCATCTGGTCTATGTCTTCGGGAGTGATGAGAAACAGGGTGTCTCCGGATGAGGATATGACGACTCTCTATTCGGGGATGTAGTGAGCTTGGCATTTAAGTGTGAATTCGGGGAAATGGTATATCTGGGGAAAAAGGTAAAGGGGTAAATTGGACTCCCAGAGTCCAATTTCATTTCTCTGGTCCAGGAAAACCTCCCGGAGCCATGACTGGAGGTCTGAAAAATTGAAATCACACTTGGTATCAGCGATCAATCTGACTTTGTCGACCAATGGGATTTTGTCCAGGTCGACAGGAGGCGGGAGAAAAGGATTCTCCTCTCCTTCTGCTTGTCTTGGCTTTGGCGCCATCTCTGCTACAATACCTGCAATAAACATGAAGTTAGTGGGGTCGACTGACTGTGGATGAAGGCGACGGGAATGTAATGGAGGAGAAAGAAATAAATTTCTGGTGCGATGAGAGAAAGATGAATGTAGAGGGAACAACGATAGTTTTATTTAAAACTGGGGTCGGTTGAGCGCGGGAGACAGGTCATCAGGATAACGGGTGTGTTATCCCATAATAAATGAACAACGGGCCACTTGGGGGTGAGATGGTAGATGACGGTGGCCGAAACATACGGGCGGGTGACGTGGAGGCTAGGGATTGGACGTAAAAGTCGTGATAAGGGGCTGGTCATGAGTGAAAGGGGTAGGGGATTGATAGCAGGGACTGACAACAGTTATAGGATGGGACATAACTCGGGAACAAGTGGGACAAGTGGAATCAATGGAAAATGACGTCCATGAATGACGGGGGCTGTCATATAGCATATGGTGATGGGACTTCGGGACCAATCGGATGACGCCACGTATGACTAGGGGCCCGCTAGAGAAGAGTAACCATTCCAGACCCCCCCCTCGGTTAAAAGTAGATCATCCGAGGGGGTCCGAAATCCAATAGGAGTCGTTGATCTACACGTCCATTTCCTGGCCGCAGATCTTAGCGCGCCGTTTATCTCTCATTCCGGACCCCCCCCCTCCATTAAAGGCAGAACAGACGGGGGGGTCTGGAATCAAATCTGGTCCTTTGATTTCAGTGCTCGTCTCTAGGCCATCCAGATGTGCGCAATTCTTATTACCGATTTTGGACCCCCCCAGTTAAAAGCAGACGGTCGAGGGGGTCCGGAATGATCTGTGCGTCGTAGATCTGGGCGCCATGATCTGGACCGTCGAAAAGTGCATGGAGCATAAATCAGGAGTGGAGAAACATGTGTTGTGAAAACTTAGGATAGGTGCATCTTATGGTTTTTTTCCCAAACTTTTCACATAGACACCACCAAGGGACTTCGACCAAACTATCCTTTAGGCATTTGAGACATGGTGCAACATTTTTCATCAAGCTGGTTTTATTGGGGTGAAACAAATGAAGAAACTAACCTACATGCTATCCTATCTTCCTAGGACAATTAACCCAGATTAAACTGTTGGGTTAAGAAATTACTCTACCTTAGGGCTATCTGACCAGGATTAGACAGTCTGGTCAGATTTATTCACTAATCTAACCTAAGGGCTATCTGACCAGGATTAGACAGTCTGGTCAGATTTATTCACTAATCTAACCTAAGGGCTATCTGACCAGGATTAGATAGTTTGGTCAGATTTATTCACTAATCTAACCTAAACACTTTGGCTAAGATTAAACTGTTTAGCCAAATCATTCACTACCCTATCAACATTAAATTTAAAAAGAACTTGGCCATGCTTGAAAGGTATGGCCAAGTTACTATTATTGCATGGGGCTTTCATTTCAATTCTTTTATGCCCTCTTTTTTTTTTTTTCAAATTATTTGCAGAATGAAAAATCATTTGACAACAAAAACACTAGAGACATATAATCTCCCAGTCACCAGTTGATTCCCATAACTTATGTGGTGATAACACCCTTAAAAGGCTATGAAGTGACCCCTTCATTTCCTTATTATGATAATTTCTAATGCTTTTTCATACATTTCAACTTTCTCAACATGCCTACATTCCTTTGCAGTCTTCCATCTTGACGCGTTCTCCACTTTTCAATGAACTTATTCCTTATAATAATTTTTTTCACAATATTTCTCAATAGTATCCTTCTTCAACTGCATTTTAAAATCTCTAGCATATTATCAACTACAAATTGTACATTTCACTTCATTCAGATCAACATTTCACATGTCATGGGCTCCATGAATAGAAATATTGAAGTCCACTCTAACTAAAATGACCTTCTAGAATCCTGATTCCCACTCTTAGGTCTGTTGGGTTGTCTCAATTCTCCATATTCTTAAGTAAAATTAACTAATCCTTCAAGATTGTTGATAAAATTAACTTTATTTTCAATGAAGTTCTCTTGTACATATGTAGTTGTCATATCAACCACTTTATGACTAAAACATACATCAAAAACATCAATTGGGTCAACTTAATTTTCAATTTTATTTCTCTCTAAATGAAACATGTTTTTTCACCTTATTAGTCCATGTCGTAGGCATAGAGGGACTATAGTGATCGATAATGCGTTGACTACATATTAGTTTGTCCTTTGACCCGAAATATTTGCACAATACCTATTGTTGGAGCTATGGAGTTAAAAGCATATATTTTTATATAATAAAAAGTAACATATATGTACTGATCTTATTGGATTAGAGATTGGAGGTATTATTGTTGGCTTTTCTATTCCCAATGTACTATATGGAAACATATCTAAACTTTTTCTCATAGACAATATTTTTTAATCATATATTTTTCCTCTATATTGCTTGAAGGTCGATTAATGCTAGCATTAGTTTGAATGTCTGTATTAGCATTTTCTACTAGCCGAATATATCCGTAAGTTTTGATATGTACTAAGCATATTGAAATGTTTTGATATCCAAGCTTTGTAGTGATTGAGAATTCCAAAGTTTATAGCATCTTTGGCAGATGTATATTTGTTGAAATGTATTGACACTTATTCTGAGATGCCTCAATAGGCTTGACAACGTAAATGTTTACATGACGCAACGTCCTCCAACACCCCTGACAACTTAAATATTTGCATACCACAAGGTCCTTAGACATCCTGGCAGTCTTAAATGTTTATGTAAATATGCTTCTCGGAGTACATTTTTCCTTGAAATTTTCTATACAGTTACAGTGAATTTGCACAGTCTTGTTTGTCCACCGCCAGTTCAATAGCCATTGTATGTTTCATCCTTGTTCTGCCATTGAATATACATACATTGTTTACTGGTTTAGTGAGTGTTTCTTCTTCGCTGGTTTGTTTGTTGCTGCCATTGTATGTTTCATCCTCGTAATCATTGAAGTTACATACATTGTTTACTGGTTCAATGAGTGCTTCTTCTTCGCTGGTTTGTCAGTTGTTGCTTATTGTTGTTTCGCTCGCGATTTGACTTGCACTTCTGCATTTCATCGGTTCGGAGTAAGTTTTGATGCCATAGTTTCATTTTTGTATTCCTTGTTTGTTGTTCAGTGTTTGCAGTTTGCAAGTAAGAATGTTTTCTTATTTGTAGTCGCATGTTCCTTGCATGTTTCTGGTTCCTTTTGTGCTTGGGCTGTAGTTTCGTAATCGTTGGAGATACATATGTTGTTCACTGGCTCGGTGGTTCTTGTTGGTTCGTTGGTTTGTGGGTTGTTGGTTCTGTTTGTTTGGCCGAGGTTTGTGCTTTGGGGCCCTGGGGGTGAAGTTTTTCATGCTCGTGCTTTCTCGTTGGTTTGTTCCTTGTTGTTTTTTTTTGTTTGATTTGGCCTTGTAGGGTTGGGGTGCAATGATGGTGGTTGGAGCTTTTCTTTTTTCTTTTTTTTTGGATTATTATTGTTTTTTTGGGGCGCTTTACGGTGTTCATCCCCTGTACCCACGAGTCAACATGCAGTTGTGTTATTTTCCATGTCTTTCGAGGTTGATATCTTTTATTTTGTGAGATTTTTCTGGTGCTCCAATCCTGCACCATGAAAGAAAATAGTTGCATGCAAAATTTTTCGATGATTACATGTGAAGTTACAATATCCATTGTTTTTTTGTTGGAATAAAGCATATGTATGCAGGCTACATTTATAAACCATGTATGGTCAGATGTGCGGATATGACATTACATGTTCTTTCTCCTCTACATAGACTGATGTGCATACGATACAATTTGTGTTGTGCTTGAGATATGATATGTGCAACAAAGATTCTGCAAGATTATATTTTGATGTCTGGAAGCATGTCTGGGTAGTTTGCCACGAAAAAATGAGAACTTGTATCATGGGCACAATAGTCTTTGTAGAGGATAAAGAACATGGTTAAAGGGCATATCTGGATAAATTTCCATGGAAAACCAGAAATCGTTTAGCTGTGGCCATGCAATTGCATGATATTTTGTGCCTTATAATATATTTTGGGCAGAGAAAAAAAATCTGCACGTTTATAGCCATGGATAGAGAAGTGCAAAGGTTCATGTTTCTGCCTTTCTAGACTGTTCATTGAGTCAGTTTTTCTGTATGTACATATTGCTTGTTCTCCAGTGAATACCTGCTTCCATTAATTTTCATTGAATTTTGTGCATTCCCACATTCAAACAAACAGAGTAGTTGGAGAAAACAAGGGAGTCTTGACTGCATCGACTGAAGAGGATATAGAAAGGTGCATGCTTGTACTATTGTTTCATATTGTGCTATTTTGTATTTCGTTTATGGTCTGTATATGTGTTAAAATAGTTGTGTGCCTTCCTACATGCTAAGTTATCTTGGTTACATGTGTTCCTTCCTGCATACTAAGCTAGTTCAAGTCTATTGTGTTTGCGCTGCATTGCTGCATTTAAAAAAACATAATGGTTGGACAGGACAAAGGACTCTTTGGCGGGTAAATAGACTCGTTTCTCTTTATTTTAGATGTCTTTCTTCATACTAACTTTCCTTCGTGTCCATTGCATCTTCGGGGTTGCTGCCTTGGAAAAAACAGGTTGCTTGGACAGGGAGATGAATTGTTCTGTGCAACAACAGAGGGTTATGTGGTACAATATTCTAAAAGGTATACCAAGTTTGTTGGTAAGTTAAATATACAAACCAGGTGGGGGAATATAATATTAGACTTGAAAACGATGACTTCGCAGTAATGGGCCTTTCTGTGCTCCCTATTTCTACTTTTTCCATTTTCTATTATCCCTTTTGTTTTCTAATTCATCTGCCTAGTGTGCTTTCTAAAAATTTATTTGTGCGCCGGTTGTCAGACCAATGGATTGACATATGTGGTCCTACTTCTACCTTATTCCATAGTTACCCACTTTCTCGATTTCGGGTGCCAGGCTAGCAGGTTGAAGATTGCTCCCCTGTCTTCCGGGGGTCCGCGATATACAGATTGGCCATGGTGCCCCGCGCTCACGCCCTATTTACTGTTAAACATTTGTCTAGGTAAAAAATTCAGATGCATACAGTTTTACGGTTATTTGGTCCTTCCGATGGAAAATATACAATGCATATTCTTGTTTAGTCCTGATGTTCATTTGCACATTCTTGCATCAAAAAAAGTTGGACTAGTGACACGAGCATGAGCAATCAGTCATCCCAGACATCGACAGACCAACAAGGCCAAAGGTAAATATGCATATCCTCTGCTCTTACTATGTTTACTAAACAATTTTCTTGGGATATATATTCATCTATGGCATGGCGGATATGATGATGTCATCTGCAATACATGGTTTGCATCTCACAAGAAGTATCAACAAGTACAAGCGAGAAGCCGAACGCACTGCATGTTCCACAGACTAAGAGGTGTGGTTGTGAAACTCTGGCTCCATAGTTCATCAAAACTATGCGTGTACTTGTAGCACAGTAACATTCACTTTAGTTTTCCTGTTCAAAAAATGTCATCAGGTCTAGAGTTGTGACATCCAAAGTACTGTCAATAGAGGGCTTGAACAATTGCCAAACTGGACAAGTGTTCATCGGGGACATAATGGTTGTTTATAGCACCTACTTGGACAAGGAAAACAAAAGTAGATCCATTATGCGTTCTAACATGACAGACAAGGATGCCATGATGACAGTGACACTGACTTTTCCTCCACAACTAATCCAAAAACATGGAAAAAAGATATTGCCGTGTAATGGGATATCCATTACAAATTTTAATATATTGCCCAAAACAATATATGACCATGGTGATTGCGATCGAATTATTTTTCTCAACGAAACAAGCATTGTGGAAAAAATTCTCCTTGTTTGTTCATAATATCATTTCGTCCTAGACTCGACTATCAGCCAGCTTGCATAGAGCACTGATATTTACCCAATCATAATGATTGGGGCTGCTGTGACACTGGCGAGAAAATTTAGCTCACAACACATTCTCCATATAAAGGATGGAGATTCAGACAACGACAAGGCAATCATACCGCTTTTCATATTCAGTTTTGTCCTTTACTTTCGCATCTGCATGTATGTCGGATAAGTTACACAAATATTGCACTATTCCATGTTGCAACTACAATTGTTCGATACGTATTCAGATTTGTTTTCATCAATGGAACAACAATTGCATAGAGGGAAGATTCCACTTATGTTGTTCAAAAATATAACAAAGAAGATGGATTCTAGAGAAAGGATCCTTCGGACAACCCAGGCAACGTTTGTAACAGAGTTGCGAGCAGATATAGTAGAGGATCTAAAGAAACTAGCTAGCTCTACAACTGTTGTGCGTATACATCCACAAAATCATCCTCACTTTGCTTATAGAAATAGCCTTCAACAAATTTATGTGCCCAAGTATGGAACGAGGGATCCGCATATGATCTATAAAATATCTTGTCCATACTTTCTAAAAGTACATGTTTACTATGTATTACTCGTTTGTCGGAAAACTTTTATATCAGTCGCCCGACCAGATTGTACAAACTTTCTCGTCTAATTAAATTTTGCAATATTTAATATTAATAATTTAGTATTGAAAATAATGTTTTTAGATATGTTACATAGTTGATAGGGATTAGCATCTGTAAACAATGGAAAACTTGAATCCGCCAGCCCTCAAGTCCATCTGTCAATATGTATATCGCGGAACTCCGAGTGCTATTTGGAGGACAAGGAACAATGAAACTACAATGTTGAGCCAACCAGCTCGCAGGTCCGCTTGTCAATTTGTATATTGCGGAATTGTGAGTGGTATTTGTACATTGTGGAACAATAGAGGGGCAATTTTCATCCCGCCAGCCCCAGAGCCCCCGATCCAAAAAATGGCTAAATATGGAATTCATACGGGATCACTACGAGACAATAAAAGTGCAATGTTTAGCCAACCAACCCAAGTTTGCCTGTCAATTTGTATATCGCGGAGGTCTAGGTGCTATTTGTAGGGCACAGAACAACAAAACCTCAATTTTCAGCCCGCCAGCCCCAAACCCGCGATCCAAAAAGTGCCTAAGTATGGAATAAGGAATCTGCATACGCTGTATAAAATATCATGTCCATACTTTATAAAAGTACATGTTTACTATGTATTGCTCATTTATCGGAAAAATTTTATATCAGTTAGTCCACCAAAATGGACAAACTTTGTCGTCTACTTAAATTCTGCAATATTAATATGTAATATTAATATTTTAGTATTGAAAATAATGTTTTTAGATATGTTAGATAGTTGATAGGGATTGCCATCCGTAAACAATGGAAAATTTGAACCCGCCAGCCCTCGAGTCCATTTGTCAATATGCATATCGCGGAAGTCTGAGTGCTATTTGGAGGACACAGAACATTGAAAGTGCAATGTTTAGCCAGCCAGGCCGAGAGCCCCCGATCAAAAAAAGTGGCTAAATATGGAATGAGGGATTCGCATATGCTCTATAAATTCTCTTGTCCATACTTTCTAAAAGTACATGTTTACTATGTATTGCTCATTTGTCGGAAAACTTTTATATCAGTCGCCCGACCAGATTGTACAAAATTTCTCGTCTAATTAAATTCTACAGTATCAAAATTTAATATTAATAATTTAGTATTGAAAATCATGTTTTTAGATATGTTAGATAGTTGATAGGGATTAACATCTGTAAACAATGGAAAACTTGAACCCGCCAACGCTCAAGTCCATTTGTTAATCTGTATATCGCGTAACTCCAAGTGCTATTTGGAGGACACATAACAATGAAACTGCAATGTTGAGCCAGCCAGCCCGCAGGTCCGCTTGTCAATTTGTATATCGCAGAATTGTGGGTGGTGTTTGTACAATGTGGAACAATAGAGGCCCAATTTGCATCCCGCCATCCCTAGAGCCCTCGATAAAAAAAAATTGCTAAATATGGAATTCATACAGGATCGTTGCGGGACAATAAAAGTGCAATGTTCAACCAACCAGCCCGAGTCCACCTGTCAATTTGTATATCAAGGAAGTCTGGGTGCTATTTGTAGGGCACAGAACAATAAAACCTCAATTTTTAGCCCTCCAGGCCACGAACCCGCGATCCAAAAAGTGCCTAAGTATGGAATAAGGAATCCACATATGCTCTATAAAATCTCATGTCCATACTTTATAAAAGTACATGTTTACTATTTATTGCTCATTTTTCAATTTTTTTTTTATATCAGTCGGTCCACCAAAATGGACAAACTTTGTCCTCTACTTAAATTCTGCAATATCAATATGTAATATTAATAATTTAGTATTGAAAATAATGTCTTTTGATATGTTGGATAATTTATAGGGATTGCCATCCGTAAACATTGGAAAAATTGAACCCGCCATCCCTCGAGTCCATCTGTCAATATGCATATCGCGGAAGTCCGAGTGTTATTTGGAGGACATGGAACAATGAAAGTGCAATGTTTAGCCAGCCAGCCCGAGAGCCCCCGATAAAAAAAAGTGGCTAAATATGGAATTAATACAGGATCGCTACGAAACAATAAAAATGCAATGTTTAGTGAAGCAACCCGCAAGTCCTCCTGTCAATTTGTATATCACGGAAGTCTGGGTGCTATTTGTAGGACACATAACAATAGAGACTCTATTTTTAGCCCACCAGGCCGCGAACCTGTGATCCAAAAAGTGCCTAAGTATGAAATGAGGGATCCGCATATGCTCTATAAAATCTCATGTTCATACTTTATATAGAGACTCATTTCCACAAGTCCGCCTGTAAATTTGTATATTGCGGAATTCTAGGTGCTATTTGTAGGACACAGAACAATAGATACTCAATTTTCAGTTAGCCAGGCCGTGAACCCGTGATCCAAAAAGTGCCCAAGTATGGAATGAGGGATCCGCATATGTTCTAGAACAATAAAAATGCAATGTTCAGCCAAGCATCCCGTAGTTCCTTCTGTCAATTTGTATATCGCAAAAGTCTAGGTGCTATTTGTAGGACACAGAACAATAGAGACTATATTTTTAGCCCGCCAGGCCGCGAACCCGCGATCCAAAAAGTTCCTAAGTATGGAATGAGGGATCCACATATGCTCTATAAAATCTCATGTCCATACTTTATATAGAAACTCATCTCCGCAAGTCCTCCTGTCAATTTATATATCGCGAAAGTGTAGGTGCTATTTGTAGGACACAGAACAATAGATACTCAACTTTCATCCTGCCAAACTGTGAACCCGCGATCCAAAAAGTGCCCAAGTATGGAATGAGGGATTCACACACGTTCTATAAAATCTCGTGTCCATACTTTATAAAAGTACATGTTTACTATGTATTGCTCATTTGTCGGAATACTTTTATATCACTCGGCTGACCAGATTGTACAAACTTTCTCGTCTAATTAAGTTCTGCAATATCAATATTTAACAGTAATAATTTACTGCAGGTTCGCTTGTGAATTTGTATATCACATTATTGTGGGTGCTATTTGTAGAGCGCATAAAAATAGATGCCCAATTTTTTTCCCACCATCCTGAGAGCCCTCGATCCAAAAAAGTGGCTAGATATAGAATTAATACGAAATCGCTACGGGACAATAAAAGTGAAACGTTGAACCAACCAACCCACAAGTCCACCTGTCAATTTGTATATCGCGAAAGTGTAGGTGCTATTTGTAGGACACAGAACAATAGAGGCTCAATTTTCAGCCCACCAGGCTGAGAACCCACAATTGAAAAATGACTAAGTATGGAGTGAAGGATCTGCATATGCTCTAAAAAATCTCATGTCCATACTTTATAAAAGTACATGTTTACTATGTATTGTTTGTTTGTCGAAAAACTTTTAAATAACTCGCCCGACCAGATTGTACAAACTTTCTCGTCTAATAAAATTCTGCAATATCAATATGTAATATTAATAATTTAGTATTGAAAATAATGTTTTTAGATATGTTAGATAGTTTATAGGGATTGCCATCCGTAAACAATGGAAATATTGAACTCGACAGCCCTTGATTCCATCTGTCAATCTATATATCGCGGAAATCCAAGTGCTATTTGGAGGGCACGGAACAATGAAAGTGCAATGTTGAGCCAGCCAACTCGCATGTCCGCTTGTCAGTTTACAAATTCCACGACATACAAATTGACGGTCAATGTCTGTCACTGAGATGCAATATGACCATCGACCCTTCATGTCTCCTGGGTATATCTTCTGTCGTTTTTCTTTTGTAACCCGCCATACCACTTTCCATACTTTGGTATTTCTTGGAATCAGTTTCGCCATCACCGTTTCCTTTGCAATTGTTTCCAGATATGCAATAATTAATCTTTAATGCTAGTAGCCATCCTGTAGGAACCATTAAGATTGTCATTAATGTCTGGAAATCTAGAGAAGATTTGTCATTACTGCGAATTAAACTAAGATTTGTGCACAAGTATGTTATCATTTCCAAGTATTCATTTCAAAGGCGATGTAATCTCTTTTTTTTGTGCACCGACGGGTTGGTGCTTTTAAGAAATTTCTAATTCTTAATCTCTTTTCCTTGTCACCACCACCTTCGCACTTTTTTCTAATTGTGCAATTAGTGAGTTGTGATGGTGACAACTCATTCCGCATGAACCCTGTAAATTGTCATTGATCAACGAAAGGCTCGAGGAGATATTCCATTGATACGCATTAAACCATAATTTGCGAAGGGTTATATTATCCCTCCACAATTTTCATTTCAAACATCATCTCGAGAAAATAGAAATTCTTAATAACTTCTGGCAACAGTTCTCTCCACATATATTAAACACATTGGGGCATAATGGCTAGACGTTCCACTATTCTAGGGCATATTATTACTATTCATCTCCCTCCGCCCAGGAGCAAAAAAGGAGATGGTCCCTTGGTACACCGAGAGATATATTTCAAGCCAAAAAATTCCATGGGAACCTTGGCTACTCAGAGAACCTACCCAGTTTCATTCATGGTTGTCACAGAAGTTGATGCCATGAATTTTGAGCCGAAAGAAGATGATATGATGGATGATGATACGACAATGGATGATGGCAATGCAAAGAATCTTCCCACTCCTGCACCTAAATTGAAATCAACCATACGAACAGAACTTCTTGGCTTGGTGATGGCAGTCATGAAAACACCAAAAGGAGTTTCAGAAAAGAAACCGATGGTGAACGCAACAACCACTTTACAACGCGAAAGTAGGAATTCCAGAGTTCCAAATTAGTCTGTTCTGGGTGGAAGAGTTTCACTGTAAAGCAATGATATGTTGATGCTCCCAGAGATGTATTTCAAGCCAAAAAATTATTGATTAACATATTCGGGAATCAGGTTCAAAACTCTCGCTGTTGCAAGGCATTTTCCTACTAGTCATCTCCTTCTGCCCATAATGGACTAATTTGGGCCTCTGGAATTGCACGTGCAAGTTGTGCTACATACTTTTTTTGGACTATGCAGAGGCGGTTTCAGCTAAGGGCTGTTCCACTTGCCCTGCAACCATTTTCGCCTTCTTCCTTAGGGGAAGCTTGTGAAAAATATCAATTTCAGCACAGGATGATTCATCGAGGAGAAAACTGCAAGGATCTTGCATACTGCGGATCCCATGCCTTTGTTTGTCATAGATACCTTCAATGTTTTGGCCAGAAGAACTGGGTCCAATTCTAAGGATAGATGTACAATACTCGGTGCTTTTCTTATTTTTTTAAATGGATTTGCTATTAAAAAATATTTTCCTTTGACTCTTCGTTGTTGCCTCTTTTTTGGGTTTAACACATGTTCTAATTAGCATGGCTTGGTGCTCTCGTACTTCTTCGATATTGTGTTTTCTTAGCTTATCTTTTCTAAGATGGAATATCTAACAATTATATGCCAATGTACTGTGTGAATCCACCAGGTTTTTATGCAAACAAAAAATGGATTACACAGTTTCAAACCAACGTTCAATTCTATTCGTAATGCAGATAGAACATAGCAATACCAATGTACAATGTTGAAGAAAAATTGTTATTCTTGTTTCTAGACATGTAATTATTAAGTTTTAATGCTAACAACCCTTAATTCAAGAAGTTTAATACTTGAGTTAATATGTTGCACTCATGGAAGAATGTATCAAGAACACAGTTGCACCCACACGTTCCAATAAAATCTAATCTTCAACAAAGCATTTGTTGGCAATTAGTAGAAAATGAAGTTTAGTAGTTAAGTTAATATGTTACAGTCATGGAATAATGTATCAAGAACATAGTTACATGCACACGTTGCAATAAAATCTAATCTTCAACAATGCATTTGCTGACAATTAGTAGAACATCATGGTTTTGCAACAATGGGGCTTCTTTGAAACCAATTCGCGCTTACGAAAACTACCTTCCGCCTTTCTATTTTCCCACTCTTTTATTCCCTCTAGTTTCTATTCCTGGTTACTTAATCGTTTTTTTCCCGAAAACGCCTTGCTTCGCAACTTCATGGATTCATATCCTCCTGTCAATTTGTCAGTATGCATCCCTCAAGTCCATCTGAACCCGCCATCCCTCGAGTCCATCTGTCAATATGCATATCACGGAAGTCCGAGTGCTATTTGGAGGACACATAACAATGAAAGTGCAATGTTTAGCCAGCCAACCCGAGAGCCCCCGATAAAAAAAAGTGGCTAAATATGGAATTAATACGGGATCGCTACGAAACAATAAAAATGCAATGTTCAGTGAAGCAACCCGCAAGTCCTCCTGCCAATTTGTATATCACGGAAGTCTGGGTGCTATTTGTAGGACATAGAACAATAAAGACTCTATTTTCAGCCCGCCAGGCCGCAAACCCACGATCCAAAAAGTGCCTAAGTATGAAATGAGGGATCCGCATATCCTCTATAAAATCTCATGTCCATACTTTATATAGAGACTCATTTCCACAAGTCCGCCTGTAAATTTGTATATTGCGGAATTCTAGGTGCTCTTTGTAGGACACAGAACAATAGATACTCAATTTTCAGCTCGCCAGGCCGTGAATCCGCAATCCAAAAAGTGCCCAAGTATGGAATGAGGGATCTGCATATGTTCTAGAACAATAAAAATGCAATGTTCATCCAAGCATCCCGTAGTTCCTCCTGTCAATTTGTATATCGCAGAAGTCTAGGTGCTATTTGTAGGACACAAAACAATAGAGACTATATTTTCAGCCCGCCAGGCTGTAAACCCGCGATCCAAAAAGTTCCTAAGTATGGAATGAGGGATTTGCATATGCTCTATAAAATCTCATGTCCATACTTTATATAGAAACTCATCTCTGCAAGTCCTCCTGTCAATTTATATATCCCGAAAGTGTAGGTGCTATTTGTAGGACACAGAACAATAGATACTCAATTTTCAGCCCGCCAAACCGTGAACCCGCGATCCAAAAAGTGCCCAAGTATGGAATGAGGGATTCACATATGTTCTATAAAATCTCGTGTCCATACTTTATAAAAGTACATGTTTACTATGTCTTGCTCTTTTGTTGGGATACTTTTATATCACTCAGCCGACCAGATTGTACAAACTTTCTCGTCTAATTAAGTTCTACAATATCAATATTTAACAGTAATAATTTATTGCAGGTCCGCTTGTGAATTTGTATATCACAGAATTGTGGGTGCTATTTGTAGAGCGCATAACAATAGATGCCCAATTTTTTGCCCACAATCCTGTGAGCCCTTGATCCAAAAAAGTGGCTAGATATAGAATTAATACGGAATTTCTACGGGACAATAAAAGTGAAACGTTGAACCAACCAACCCACAAGTCCACCTGTCAATTTGTATATCGTGGAAGTGTAGGTGCTATTTGTAGGACATGGAACAATAGAGGCTCAATTTTCAGCCCACCAGGACGAGAACCCACAATCAAAAAAGTGACTAAGTATGGAGTGAAGGATCCGCATATGCTCTAAAAAATCTCATGTCCATACTTTATAAAAGTACATGTTTACTATGTATTGTTCGCTTGTTGAAAAACTTTTAAATAACTCGCCCGACCAGATTGTAAAAACTTTCTCGTCTAATAAAATTCTGCAATATCAATATGTAATATTAATAATTTAGTATTGAAAATAATGTTTTTTGATATGTTACATAGTTTATAGGGATTTACATCCGTAAACAATGGAAATATTGAACTTGCCAGCCCTAGATTCCATGTGTCAATCTGTATATAATGGAACTCCGAGTGATATTTGGAGGGCACAGAACAATGAAAGTGCAATGTTGAGGCAGCCAACCCGCATGTTCACTTGTCAGTTTACAAATTCCACGACATACAAATTGACGATCGATGTTTGTCACTGAGATGCAATATGACCATCATCCCTTCATGTCTCCTGGGTATATCTTCTGTCATTTTTCTTTTGTAACCAGCTCGACAGCTTTCCATACTTTGGTATTTCTTGGAATCAGTTTCGCCATCACCGTTTGCTTCGTACTTGTTTCCAGATATGCAATAATTAAGATTTAATGCTAGTAGCCATCCTGCAGGAACCATTAAGATTGTCATTAATGTCCGAAAATCCAGAGAAGATTTGTCATTATTACGAATTAAACTAAGATTTGTGCACAAGTATGTTATCTTTTCCAAGTATTCATTTCAAAGGCGATGCAATCTTTTTTTTTGTGCACCGACGGGTTGGTGCTTTTAAGAAATTTCTAATTCTTAATCTCTTTTCGCTGTCACCGCCACCTTTGCACTTTTTTCTAATTTTGCAATTAGTGAGTTGTGATGGTGATAGCTCATTCCGCATGAACCCTGTAAATTGTCATTGATCAACAAAAGGCTCGAGGAGATATTCCATTGATACACATTAAACCATAATTTGTAGAGGGTTATATTATCCCTCCCCGATTTTCATTTCAAACATCATCTCGAGCAAATGGAAATTCTTAATAACTTCTAGCAGCAGTTCTCTCCACATATAGTAAACACATTGGGGCATAATGGCCAGACGTTCCACTATTCCAGGGCATATTCTTACTATTCATCTCCCTCCGCCCAGGAGAAAAAAAGGAGATGGTCCCTTGGTACACCAAGAGATATATTTCAAGCCAAAAAATTCCATGGGAACCTTGGCTGCTCAGAGAAGCTGCCCAGTTGCATTCATGGTTGTCACAGAAGTTGATGCCATGAATTATGAGGCGAAAGAAGATGATATGATGGACGATGATACGACAATGGATGATGGCAATGCAGAGAATCTTCCCACTCCTGCACCTAAATTGAAATCAACCATAACGAATGGAACTTCTTGGCTCGGTGATGGCAGTCATGAAAACACCAAAAGGAGTTTCAGAAAAGAAACCAATGGTGAACGCAACAACCACTTTACAGCGCGAAAGTAGGAATTCCAAAGTTCCAAATTAGTCCGTTCTGGGCGGAAGAGTTTCACTGTAAAGCAATGATATGTTGATGCTCCCAGAGATGTATTTCAAGCCAAAAAGTTGTTGATTAACATTTTTGGGAATCAGGTCCAAAACTCTTGCTGTTGCAAGGCATTTTCCTCCTAGTCATCTCCTTCTACCCAAAATGGACTAATTTGGGCCTATGGAATTGCACGTGCAAGCTGTACTACTGAATTTTTTTGGACTATGCAGAGGTGGTTTCAGCTAAGGGCTATTCCACTTGCCCTGCAACCATTTTTGTCTTCTTCCTCAGGGGAAGCTTGTGAAAAATATCAATTTCAGCACAGGATGATTCATCGAGGAGAAAACTGCAAGGATCTTGCATACTGTGGATCCCATGCCTTTGTTTGTCACATATACCTTCAATGTTTTGGCCAGAAAAATTGGGTCCAATTCTAAGGATAGATGTACAATAATCAGTGCTTTTCTTATTTTTTTAAATGGATTTTCTATTAAAAATATTTTCCTTTGACTCTTTGTTGCTGCCTCTTTTCTGGGCTTAACACATGTTCTAATTGGCATGGTTTGGTGCTCTCATACTTCTTTGATATTGTGTTTTCTTAGCTTATCTTTTCTAAGATGGAATATCTAACAATTATATGCCAATGTACTGTGTGAATCCACCAGTTTTTTATGCAAACAAAAAATGGATTACACAGTTTCAAACCAATGTTCAATTCTATTCGCAATGCAGATAGAACATAGCAATACCAATGTACAATTTTGAAGCAAAATCGTTATTCTTGTTTCTAGACATGCAATTATTAAGTTTTAATGCTAACAACCCTTAATGCAAGAAGTTTAATACTTGAGTTAATATGTTGCACTCATGGAAGAATGTATCAAGAAAACAGTTGCACCCACACGTTCCAATAAAATCTAATCTTCAACAAAGAATTTGTTGGCAATTAGTAGAAAATGAAGTTTAGTAGTTAAGTTAATATGTTACAGTCATGGAATAATGTATCAAGAACATAGTTACATGCACACGTTGCAATAAAATCTAATATTCAACAACGCATTTGCTGACAATTAGTAGAACATCATGGTTTTGCAACAATGGGGCTTCTTTGAAACCAATTCGCGCTTACGAAAACTGCCTTCCGCCTTTCTATTTTCCCACTCTTTTATTCCCTCTAGTTTCTCTTCCTGGTTACTTAATCGTTTTTTTCCCGAAAACACCTTGCTTCACAACTTCATGGATTCATGTGTTTCCAACGACTGCTTCCCCTTTCTTTAAATTGACCTTCTATTGTTCCTTGTCCCACAACTGGCACCCAAAGTTTCGTGATATACAAATTGATAGGCGGACTTGCGCGTTGGTTGGGTCAACATTGCACTTCTACTTTTCCGTGACCTCCAAATAGCATTCAGAGCTCCGCGATATACATATTGACAAACGAGCTCTAGAGCTGGGGGGCTCAAGATTTCCTTAGCCAGACTTGTCGGCTGCCTCGCTAATATAATGCCTCAGAGTTCGCCGATATACAAATTGACAGACGAAGCATACAAACAAGAACCAATTAAACTTGTGGCTTGTGTTCCTGGTCATTGTTTTCTGTTTCCACCAACTTCACAATTCTTTCCAAGTATATATCTTGCCACGAAAATGGGATATCTGTTACAGATGTGAATATATTGGTCCTTGTTTTTCCATCTTCTATACGTGACCAAATATCCATTTCTCTTTTCCCTAAACTTTGTCTTTTTCGTCACTTATTCAGTCTTTCGAAAATGTATGGTTGAGTGCATGGGTGGTCTTGTGGGTTCACAGTTGCACTCGTGCTCTTTTATCATGACACCGATCGAACGCTTCCCCATTCCATACCCAGAAAATTCTCCAACCACATATTCCCGCTAGGTGGTATTTACATTGGACTTCTGTTGTTCCATGGTCTGCGAATAATACCGTCACTTCCGCGATATACAAATTTGCAACCGTTCTTAGATCATACCCTCTTCCGTATTATGGTCCACCTATCATGCCCTCTTCCATGGTGCACATTTTTGCACTGAAAACTTTCGAGAAATACAATTTAATCGTCGGGTCCTCGCATATTTAGAGGAACTATTGTCACCCCATTTTGAAGCCCGTTTGTCCGGTTTCCATACTTCGTCATTTGTTCAAATTTCTTTGGCAAATCGTCGGTTTGGCGGGTTGAAGAAATATTCAGTTCGTAGTCGTTGTTTCCTATGCCCACGCCCCTTTGCAATTAGCAGCTGGCAATTATATATAAGATCTTATTCTACACATGCAATTAGCAATTTCCCTATTCCATACTTAGCCACTTTGCCAGAATTCCGCAAATATACAAACCGACTGCTGAACTGGCCCATCAGATCTCTTCCATTTTACACATTTTGCACTCAAAAATTCTGAAACATGAAATTTGACCGTGCAACACTCGGTTGTCCTGACTATCCCCGTAACCCTTTTTTGAATATTGTCCGACTGCTTTTCAGAGCTTGCCATTCTTTTCTTGCTCTCTGTCGTCTCCATCACCTTCACACTTGTCTATAATAAAAAAAAAATAACAAGTTATATATATATATATATATATATATCTTGTTTCTAAATATGGAATTACTGGCATTTAATTATAACAGGTCATCATGCAGAAACCGTATAGATTGTCATTGATGTGCGAAAGGCTCGAGGACATCTTGTATTGATGTGCATTAAACCAAAATATTCGGGGGGATTATATTATCCCTTCCAAGTGTTCATTTCAAAATCATGAAATCTCGTTCACACGGCGTGGCCTTCGCACGTTCACAAAACCTCCATTCCTTAATTGTTCTTCGCTATACCCGCCACCTTCGCATTTCTAAATATGCAATAAATAAACTTTACTACTAACAATTCATCATGCACCACCAATACAGATTGTCATTAATCAGTGAAAGGGTCGATGAGATTTCCCATTCATAAGCATTTAACCATGATTTAGCGAAAAGTTACATTATCGGCTCTAACTGTTCATTTAAACCATCATCTGCAGCAAAGCAACCTTCTCATAAACCTATGGCATCAGCTCGACAACAGTTCTATGGAGATACAATGAACATCTTCAGGCGCGAGGACCATAACTTCCACTGGTCCAGGGCATTTTCTTATTACTCAACCTCTACCGTAGAGAACCAAGTAATTTGGACCTCTAGGATTTCTCATGCAGGTTGCGCCCCTAAAGTTTTTGACTATAAGGACCTGGTCTCTTGGTGCGCCGATAAATTTATTGCAGAGAAAAGAATTATTCCACTACAAGACCGCTCTTTTGTTTCTTTGTCATCTCAGGTCTTTCGCTAGATGTTGAAATTGCTAGAGCCAACATTGACGTTCAAAGGAGAATATTGCAAACAGTTCTTAGCAAAGCATAATAACAGATTGGACCTCTTGCGCCTTTTTTTGTAAAACCCGAATCTAGTTCCTGAAGATATTAGAAGCATGCAGGTTAGTTCATTTAGAAATCCATTTCGCGAAATTGCCTGGTTGTTTACAAGAATAACGGGACAAGAGTCCACAACTACTGTTTCCTGCATGGCTCTTTATATTTTGTATTTCATAGTCAATGAACAAGCTATTTTTGATTGGGGCAGGTTAATTTACCATGAAATCTCTTCCCAATTGTCAAGCTACAAAAGGGAAAAGAAATTTTATAAGTCATCCTATTTAGTTTTTGCAATAACACATTCCTATCGGTTTCTGCAACTGTCTCTATCCAAGAATGTCAACTGCGAATTCCACCTAGTAACGTTCTGGTACCAGGCCTTGTGGAAGCACAAGGATTCCCACTGTTTTTATGAAGTTTTTAATGGCTTCTTGTCTGTTTTCAAAGTTTTGTTGTTAGGAGAAGATGCTCCCCATATATCTGAACAAGAAACTAGCTTTTTGGACAAGAATGGGACACTCGAACATTTGGATAATTACACTGTCATAAGAATTTTTGTCTCCACGGAGCAACCTGCTCTCCTTCCATGTCACATTACGGACAAACTTTTTGTTGCAGAAGTAACACGTCAATACAACTACTAGTTCCATTTGTTCCAAAGGAAGAAAAAAAAACAATTCATTCCTCTGCCTTGGAAAATAGGAGAATTCGTGTTGAAAAACATCAACAAAATTGACAATTTCACAACACATTCTAACATCTCCAAATTGAGATATGTTGAAGACATAAGAGGATTCAACCCCTATGATATTTTTAGACAACATTTACAAACACTTGGCCTCGACGATTGTTTTGTAAATAAACACCTGCCCAAAAATAGAGACAAATGGCGACAACGGTCCTGCCTCTGGTCCCGGTGACGTAGAGACAGTGCAAAGCTGCACTAAATTGTACTTGCAACAGAGGAAAGGTCTCAGTGACAAGAGTGTTCAATCTGAAAATACCACTCCAAAAAGTACGACATCCTAGAGCATCACTCCAATGGCCCATCATGGCAACAAAGAAACCCAGAGTTCTTCAAACAGAGGAGGAGATAACAACCCTCCTCACTCTAAAATTGATAGTTCTCACAAGCTTCTTGTAGAGAAGAAGAGAAAAAAGAATGTGGGGTAGGTGGAAGAGACAAAAATTCAGAGTGAGAACATGTAACTTGACACTGATCTGGATACCATGATCTGCTTCCTTGATTATCCCAGAGACGCCATCCACCATAGCCATCCAATGGACATATCCGTTACCCAAAATTTTGACAAAGATGAATCCTTCGTGTTCTAGAGCGTTGTTTTTGATAGCCGGAACAAAAAATTGATAATTGAGAAAAAAACATGTTAAAAATAAGAAAGGAAAATCTCATTCAGAGGTTGACGTTGCCAACATGCGGCCGTCCCAAATCTGTCAACTTCACACCGCGACCGGAGAAGCACTTCATGATTCCATTGGAGGCATCGAGACCGAGAATTCTAAACTGAAGGACTGATTCAAGGAATTGGAAGACGCTTTCATTCCTATGCCATTGCTTGTCAATCCTTTGGCAATAGCCATGCCTGGCACCCCTGCACCCAATGTAAAAGCATCCTCCACCTTGGTCGCATCCTGTAAAGGATATGTGGAGAACAATATCAAAAAAAGTATGGAACTGGTTACCGAGGCGTGGAAAATATCACAAACCATCACTTCCCTTGGAACCAGGGTACATAGCTTGCTCGAGCTTTTGCAGGCGGAATTAAAAGATGAAGAAAAATTCTTTTTAAAAACGGTCATCCCTTTTGGCAAGATTGTCAACAATATGACATAAACAAAAAGAAGAGAAGAAGATCTTCCATCCAAAAACCGGATCGACCAATTGAATGCTTGTTGGAAAGAAAAAGTAAATAACCTACATCTCATTATTCAGTCATGTGAACAAGCCATATGGAAGAAAGATAAATTATTCACAAAGCTGTAAAATATAGACTTAGCCGGGAAAACCAAAGACTTCCAAGACCCCCACTTAATCGAAAACTCCTTGCCCTTAACCGGGCAAGAGTTCGATAAACAGGTTGCTATGTTTAAGACCTTGTCTCTGGAAAAGTTTTACAACATCCTTCAATTTGATCAAGCTCACGTCCATGACTGGCTAGTCAAATATGCACTACAGAATGAGGAAATTCAACAGGCTCTCTCTAATCTTTCTATCGACTTTCAGGAATTAGAAAACGATATTTTCAACATAAAAATTTGGAATGAGATCAACGTCACCCCAATGAGAGGCTACATTGAAGAATGGCTCGAAAGGCAATTGAAATAGGCCGCCGATGAAAGACAACAGGAAGTTGCTTGCATTCCAGCAGCCGTGGAGGACATCCTTGAAACCACAGTCATCGACGACATCAATGAAATGACAGCCGCAAGAAAATAGCCAAAGGGTTGATATGTACCCTCACTGTAAGTTTACTCATCGCATCCTTCTTTTTTTATCAACCCAGTTATTCCAGTTTCTTAAATATAGTTGTATAGGAAAACACTTATACCTTTCCATTTATTTTCTTTTGCATCTGTTGCACTCTATCTTCTTTCCACAATCCTATTTCTTGTACATAATTCTCTAATGGTCCGTGGGATCCCCAATCCCAGTCTACATGACAAATGCATTGAAATTCCGGTTTATATGTAATAGACTTTAATTTTTTTGTATATTTCAAAATTTCCAGTAGTATGTAACAAACTTTTATTTTTTGACAGATTTCAAATAAAAATGCATTTAAATTTTTATATGTTACAGACTCTATTCTTATCTTTCACCACTCTCTATGAAAAATGCATTTAATTTTTAATATGTTACATACTTTTATTCTTATCCTTCACTAGTTTGTATGACAAATGCATTTACTCTTTTATATGTTACAGACTTTTCCTTTTTTATATATTTCAAAATAAATGGTGCTCAACAATGCAAGTGTCATTTACTAATACCCCATGTTCACAAACGCATTTAAATTTTTATATTTCTTATCTCCTATTAATTTTATGTCATCATATATTTTTATCTTTCACCAGTCCATATGGAAAATGCATTTAAATTTCCAAATTTATTCTTGCACTGTCAACAATTTTTTTACTTTGCTATATACTTTAAAAAAAAATAGGTTTGCTATATACTTTCAAAAAATAGATGGTGCTCTGCCTGCCAACCATCATTTACTTTTGCCCCATCTTCCGTGATATACATGTTGCACACAATATTTCTGTGATATACATTTTGCACCAAACACTTCGTTTCATTTACAATTCGACCCCATTTTCCACAATTTGCTTTCTAACCTCGTTGGCAGGGACTGCGCTGCCACACAACCTTGTTAAAATATGAAAATAATCACCTTATTAAAATATAAAAATATGTTTTTTTCTTTTAAATCATAGTATTTGTTTTCTCTTTATTTTCCATTAAAAATATTCCATCCACAATGTGTTAAATACAAAATAATATTAAAGTAATATCACCATAAAAATAAAAATAAAAAATTCAATTCCATGTATAACATGAAGTTGAGCTAATCTCAATCGATATGTCCATTCCTACAACTTGTTCATATCCATTCTCATACCAGGTTTTTAGTAACTTCGAACATATGTTTATATGCATGTCTAAAATATTTGATACATTTTTTTTATTTGAATATTATACAACCATCCATATTGGTGCGTGTTCCATATAGTATTATATGTAAAATGTATTGTATTTCTATTTTATAGTAGATAAAGGGGCACATTACATTTTAGTAAAAGTTACCACAAGAGGGATCAAATTTTGTCCCTAATTCAAAGTGATAAGTTGTCATGTTTACTGAAAAGAAAAATGAGGATACTTTAGGAAAGTTGGATTGTGAATTGTGAAAAAATAGGATTTAAAATTAATAAACCAAACATAGAAAGAGTTTACATGAATTTATTAAAATTCAAATTTCCAAAGTAAATGTAAGAAATCTCTAACTAAAAATTTTCATAGAAACAAGTCCACCTATATTAGCCATAAAAAAATAGTTCACTTAACGATAAACGACACATAATAAGAAGTGTGTTTTTCTAACACCCTAAAATAACATAAGAGAGAATAAACAATACTAAAACCAAAACTACCAAGCATATTAAGCAACTCCAAATAATAAAAATATTATATAAAAAATCCGTATAATCATATTGTTTTGTAACACAATCAAATAGCAAAGATTTTGATTTATTGAGCTTTTTCATTATACCTCTTGACCATGTTAAATTGCAACAAGGTTTTGGTATAGGGAATAAAATTATGTGGGTTAAGGAAATCACAACCCTTCATCTAGTAGCCTTAGCTATGCCCAGGTAAGGATAGTGGAGTATGTACTATGACTTAAAAGTGTTTATGCTTAATTTATTTTCCTTATACTTAAGGAAAAGTTGTTAGTAAAGTTAAATTGAAAATTATAAGAATATTTTTTTTCTATTGAAATTTTTTATTTATTTAAAAATAAAATAATTTAATAATAAAAATTATTTTAGTTTTAATTTTAAATTTATAAATTCTTAATTTGTAAATATGTGTCATATAATAATGTATATTAAAATTGATGCTAACATTGGTATGGACATTAAAACTCATATTATGTATAAGGTATTTTGTAGTAAAGGTATCTTTCTTTTTAAGTGGGCCTAATGGTTAAGAACATGTGTTTCCTCTTAAGAGGTCACAGGTTCAAATCTATAGGGGAGTAGGGTATGTATACCTTCATAGACTTTACTAGTCAAATCGTTGGGCGGAGGGGGTCCCTTGTCCCACAAACAAGGGGATCTCATACACCAATTTGGTGTGCTGGCTTGGCCGTAACCTTAAAAATAGATGATGATGATGACGATGATGATGATTTTCAATAAAAGTAAAATAACACTATTTTTAATTACATATATAATTCGATGTGCAAATATTTTAATGGTTTTGGAATATTTTAATGGTTTTGGATGTGTAAGATTTGTCGACCTCTATTTTTAATTTATCATTATTTCTTTCTAATTTATTATTATTTGTTAACGTATGCCTTGTAATATGTCTTATAAGCCTTGTAATTTATTATTATTGCACTAATGTGTGCCTCGTATTAGGGTGTATGTCGATAAGCATGATCAATAAAAATAGAAGTTATAAATATTACACAAAGTTAATAAGTAGAGTCGAAATTGGTAAGATAAGTTGCTTCCATGGACCAACATAAAATCAAAGTTAGTCATATGGAGAAGGTGATTTCATATTTATTCGTTATAAGCAAATAAAATATAATGTTGAGATTGTGGTGATCATAAGGTAAGGTATTATGTTTATAAAAAAAAATTTAAGTAGGTTTGAGCAGTTCCCCTTCAATCTATTGATTGGGCTAGTTCTCCTCAAGTTAAAACAGTAGATTAAAATGGAAAATATAACCTAGGATGTAAGTACTTATGTGATGTGATTTTGTAATGATGGAAAATATATATTTGAAATATTTAGTTTAAATAGTTACTTTGGGTATGTGTTTAGTTCGACCAATAAGTGTTTGATTAGAAAACATTTTAATTTAAATACATGAAATTAACAAATTTATATTAAATATGTCATTCACAAATGTCTACACTTATTTAACATAAAATATTAATAAAATGGATTCCTAACTACACGTAAGAAATTGTAAAACAAAATATAGAAAGTGGTTGATCTCTTTGTTTTGCTAGCTCTCCTCAATATGAATGTTCTAGTCCAAGCAGCCCATCATAAAATCTAGTCAATATATTGATTAAGTTGAAAAAATGTAAGCCCAAAACTTTGCAAAAATAAATACCATAAACAACCCTATATGATTTAGATACACAATCACATAAGTTAAAGTCGTGAAAACCTCTCAACTAGGTAAAAACTCCACTTTGAACTATTTCATATTCGATTGTTCATTAATGAAATAAAGGACCATGAATCAATGAGGTGATCCTCTAAGTCCCTATAAGTATCTCATATATAGAGGATTATGTCACTACTTAAAATAGGCACTTGCATATGTAAAGAAGCAAGGATGACGGTGGTAACGTGTTATGGGGGTAACATA
This sequence comes from Picea engelmannii, assembly GCA_009831015.1. Classification (NCBI taxonomy): domain Eukaryota; kingdom Viridiplantae; phylum Streptophyta; class Pinopsida; order Pinales; family Pinaceae; genus Picea; species Picea engelmannii. The sequence continues at coordinate 112,996 of ML825095.1, read as the reverse complement.
GATTGATGTGGTTTTTTCAATTTCCATTCATTATATACATTGACAATTGTTTGATTATTGTTGCTCATTTGGGTTGCCTAAGCTATTTCTCATTGTATGGGGCAAGAAATCTATGAGCCCACACATATAAATAGAGTCTCTCCAACCCCAAATTTGCTAATGCAATCACTATATATTTCATGGTGAAGTCCCTAAGGTGAGGGTGTGTGTTTCTCTATTGGAAGATGGCTAATATGATATGTTAATTCTTCCTCCAGAATGACCTTAGCTCTTCCTCCAAAATGACCTAATGCAATCGAGAGTGTTCCCCCTATAGTTAATGGTTGTGACTTCTATTTGATACATAAATGTTGTGGGTTATGGGTAAGGGATAGTGCATTACTCAATAGGCAATTTTCCCCTCTCATTGGTGTTTTCTATTCTTATTCAATGATACTATAGAGTTAAGGGTAGGCATGCGAGTGTGTGGGAACTAGATGAGAAAGTGTCAGGCATAAGTAACAAGTGTGAGTGTTAACTATGTAGTTCCTTGTTTAGTAATCCTAGGTAGGGTTGGGTTGATGCATATCATACCTCAACTTGTGAATTTTGTAAATATCAATGGGGATTTTGATGGTTTTAGAAATGTCTATAGATCTAAGATCCAATTCCCATGTGTCAAATAGCATTATTCACTTGTTATTCCTACTAATGGATTGGTGTATTTATGTGATCAACTGGAACTAAGTTGTGATCATTTTTTGTTAGCAACATATGGTGCATGATCAAATTATCTATCTATTGACACCATTTTTTGTTGGAGTATTAAGGAAGTTGAGTGTAACTTTATTACCATTATCTAAAGTAAATCACTAAGATAAGTTATAATAAGTTGTTGAATGTGACTAAAAAATGATCTGTAAGTAGCAAGATCAAGGATATGAGAGTAGGAGAGATAAAGTGGTTAAGATATTCATCGAGGAGCTATCACAATCAATCGAAAGGATGTAAATATTGATCAATTCCATGAACTATCAAACCCTCAATCAAGGAGAAGATGGTGGTAGGTTTGGCAACCTCCATAAGTTATCTCTAAAAGTTGAATTCTGGCAATATGGCTAGGGTGTTTCCTCTCCCTCATTCTTGAATGGAAACAATCACCTCCACTCCCAGAGTAGTTATAGCTATCACTACAACAAATGGAGATTGGGTAATTATACAATCAATTGGGAATTTATTTAAGAAATCCAGTCTAAAGTAGTAGGTCAAAGAGAACCCGTCTTGAGATGGCCAATGATAAGGGTCATATGAAATATTTCTTTGCAAGAAAATACTACAAAGTTTTCTAGCTCTATGCTAATGGAAGGCATTCTCTATAGTTAATGGGAAGTGAGTACCTTTGTTGAAGATGTTGGTTTGATATTTTAGTGCAAAGCCATAATCACAAGTACAACAACCTATAATATTATATAGGGATGCATGAGTCTACAATGGAGATCAACCTTTGAATCACTATGATGTTTTTTTCACTATTAGCATTGACAAAGACCGAATTATGCAAGTTTTTGAAATAAGTACCATAAACCCAATAATTGTTTTAATGAAATAATAAAATTGAAGATCTCATGTATGAATGAATCATCAAGTTATGCAATCAAAAGTTATTTTTGTTGTTGAAGAAAGGTTGGATTTGTGGATCCAAGTATATCACTATGTTTAGTTCATCATGGAATTTAGCATAATTCAAGAGATCCTTTGACTACACTTCCCTGAACATTCAAGTTTCTTTTGTAATTTTTTTAAGGTTAAGATGTCATTCCATGAAATTTTCTAAGACATGAAAGTATATATGTCTAGTACTAATGGAAAACAATATGCTACATAAACTAGCAACTGTTATAAATGTATTTGGATCAACTTAGGTAAAGTAAACTTAAGAATGAAAAGTTGCCTAGTACTCATCTTGAAACAATGCGGAAAGTAATTGTAAATGTTTCCCAGGGAATCCAACAAAAAAATATTGATTATGTTAGATTGGGTTATTTTGATGAACAATAACTTGAGAAATATGGGAGGTTGTTGCGTATTAAAGAGACAAGTGTTCTATGTGGTGGTGGATTAAGGTGAATTTGTTAGTCCTTTGTTTGTTCGTACTTGCAGTAATTTTCTTCTACCAAGGAATGTCGTTTCTAATAAACAAGGTGATTACACCAATTTTGGTTTAGGAGTCATTAGGAAGCATTAACTTTTAGCACACACACTCTTGTGTTTGTGATTATTGCATCCATAGGCTTGTTTCATATTTTCTTGCTACCATTGACACCTTCAATGTGGTTAGTAAGAATAAACTTTGGGTATGGTTATGCATTCCTCATAGTAATGGCAGAGACCAACGTGGGCATGTCTTTACCATACTTCACTGGGTCACTTTTTCAAAGTTGAACACAAAAATGGCTTGAAATATGTCCTAAAAAAAATTGTGATAAGGCTAGTAGGAGAGGGAAATTGGTTCCATCGATTTTGTGTTGTTGTTCTCTTAAGGATCTCACTATTTATATTGTTTTCAATTATATTGTTGTTGTGAAAAATATCAAGTATTGTCCATGCATAATTGGGTCATAAATTGGAACTATTCTTGAAGGTTTTATCACTATATATAGTGGTTGTCTACTACAAGAATTGGTAGACCTAAAATACAAATATAATCATTTAAAAACATTGCATAATGTTTATAACAATCTGGGATTTTGCATGACCACAATTTTCATCATAGGGTATGCAAATAAAGCATTACGAGTCTCTAAACATGATGAACCGTGTAGAAATGGAAATGATTACCATTATACCAAAAAACTAAAGGGATATGACTACAATCTTGAATCTTATGTCAAATCAAAGTTTAATTTTTCTAGTAAATGGAGGTTAAGACATAGCATGATTTCCGCAATTTTTTTTTGGCTAGATTTAGCTTGGGAGCGGCTGCCTCGAGATTCCCCTGACAACATCTAGGGTTTATGATGCTGGCCGGCATGGCCTCTGGCTCAGGGGATCGTGATCCCCCTCAACCCCCTCTGCCTCCTGATCTCACAATGTTTCTTGCGATGATCTCCTCCTACTCAAAATCTGATAAGGGAGCCCCTCTGTCCTTGTTTGTTAAAAGGTTGGATGCGATTCAAAAAGTTTTTGTCCACTCCCCTTCCTCGAGACCATTTTCTCTTTGTTTAGCATAAAACGGTTTGATAGCGCAGTTTACGGGACTTTGGCCATCCCCCAAAGCAATGACACAATGGTTGGAGTAGAACTGGAAGAAAACGATCAAAGGGTAGATTTCTACAACATTATGTGGTAAGGGATTTTATGTATTTCTCTTCGAAAATAAAGCAGACAGAGATTTGGTCTTTAGGAATGGACTGTATTTCATGGGTACTCGAGGAATGTATTTGAATAAATGGAATCCATATTTTAGTATGGAGAATGACATCCCCTTAGCAGTTCCAGTGTGGGTTAGGCTCCCCTTATTACCCCTCCATAGTTGGAATGATGAAACAATAAAAAATATAGGCAACGCTCTGGGAAGGTTCATCGATCGGGTCGAGCCACGAAATGGGATACAATAATGCGCATGTCTATGTGTTGAATTAGACATGGAGAAAGGTATCCCATAAGAGATATAGCTCACTTTAGATGGGTGGTCATACATCCAAATAGTGGATTACAAACAACTTCCTTTTAAGTGAAAATCTTGTCATGAATACAGGCACTTCGCCAAAAACTGCTCCAAGGTGATCTAGGAGCATCCAGAAAACAAGGCACCAGATCAATGGAAACTAACAAAAAGAAAGAAATAAACGAATAGAAAAGGTAACCAACAGCAGGAGTGAAAAAGCAACTCCAGGGCCCCCTCACCAAGTAAAGGGAAATCCCCATTACAAATAGACGATGAAGCTGAAAGTAGTAAGAAAAAATACGAACCTCTTGAAACCTTAGAAGAAGAGTTGATCAGTTCAAAAGAAAATACATAAGACAATCAACCAGACTAGGATATTGAACTCACGTCACCCCTAGTGGATCCAAATCCTCAACCCCAGGAACCTCTCCAAGTGTAGGAGGAAGGTAGCCAAGAAGAATTGGGAGAAGAGATGGATTTTGAACTCCCAAAGAACGCTAGAAATACGAAATATGGAAGGAAAACAAATAAATATAGAAGGGAAAAAGAGACCACCCAGGATAAAGAGCTAGGAACCCAACCAACACTGGAGGAAATTCTCAAAAAAGAAGGAAAAAATGGGAAAGCTCAAGCAACAAAGGGGAAATCTCAACCCACAAAGGGGGGGGGGGGGGCATCAAAGAATAATAGTAAGTAATGAAGGTAGTCTCCTAGAATTGCAGAGGAATGGGTCAGAGGGAAAAAAATAATCCATGGGAAAGTTAATTTGAGTATAAAATCCCCATATCCTCCTAATCCAGGAGACAAAATTGTAGGGAGCTGAGGCCCTGTGAGAAATGAAACAAATCTGGAAAATAAGTAGCGAAACGATGATGAATGCTAGAGGTGATCCAAGAGGGATTTTCACAATGTGGAACACCCATATCTACAGATAAGAAAAAATAATGGAATCAACCCACTGGACATTGGTAAAACTTAAGCATCTCCAATCAGGTGTCATCTATCATATCTGTAATGTTTATATGCCTAATAATTATTGGGGAAAAGGGAGTGCTTGGATTCTTTAATGAAACTTAAAGAGATAGGGGTCCAAGACAATTGCATTAGATTTCAATACAACCCAAGAAAAAATGGAGGCACCTCTGTAAGGGACCAGTTTCGGGAACATATGGAGGATCTGATCTCAGATCTTGATCTATTTGATGTCCAACCCTCCAAAGGGAAATACACTTGGAGAAATAAAAGGTTAGGGGTGGAACACATAATCGCCAGGCTGGATAATTTCCTCATCCATAACCCTTTACTCTTCCACTTGCTCTCCATCTCCTCCCAAGTAGTGTCTTAGGGCATTTCAGACCATCGCCCAATAGCCCTAACCTTTGTAAAAGAAGAAAATCTGGGACCCATCCCATTCAAATTTAATCCAATTTGGTTGGATTCACCGAATTTCCTCCCCCTAATTTCATCGATCTGGTCTACCTGGGTGGATGGAACACTTGTGTACATCTAGGAGAAAAATATAAAAAAGGCAAAGCAAGCAATAAAGGACTGGGTTAAAGCTTCCTTCCACAACACAAAAGGAGAAGTGAAAGACATAAAAATAAGCTAGAAGTTTTGCATGAGATAATGGACACTAGTGAAATCCAAACCAGACATCTAGAGAAGCATAAATAATACTTTCAAAATTATTTAAGGGCACTCCATAACGAAGAAAAGGAATGGAGACTAAAATCCATAGCTTTGTGGATCTAAGCAGGAGACAAAAATACCTCTTTTTTTCACAAGCATGCCAAAGCAAGATAGTACAAGAACACAGTGGAATAAATTAAAAAATCCACAGGAGAAGTAGTCAATTCCTTTGAGGAGATAAAAAAGGAAACCCACTCTCATTTCAAAAACCTCTACACCCAAGATGGAACAAACAACAAAGTTCAGAGTTTACAGTTCATGGAACAGATATCATAGATGATAAGGGAACAAGATAACCAAGAATTGACAAAGGTGGTCACATAAGAGGAAGTTAGAGTAGTTTTCTACCAATTTGACCTCGATAAATCCCCTAGGCCGGATGGCTTCAATCTCCACTTCTACATAAACTATTCGATAATTATTAAAAAAGATTTACTCCATATGATCAGATATGTCCAAACTACTTGCAAGTTAGGAGGAGCCACTAATACCTCTTTCCTTGCTTTGATTCCTAAAGTAAAAAATGCAAACTCCTTTGACCGATTTTTCCCCATCTCTCTCTGTAATGTATCCTACAAGATCCTCACAAAAATTATAGAAAACAGGATAAAACACCTGCTCCCAAGGATCATACTCCCAAATCAAGGGGGCTTCGTGGCCAAAAGGAAAATATGGGACAACATAATTCTGGTGCAGGAAGACATCCATACCAGTGTTAAGAACAGAGAAAAAGGAATGATAATCAAAATCGATATGGAAAATGCCTTTGATCGAGTGAATCACGAATTCCTTTTTGATGTGTTAAAAAAAATGGTTTCAATAGCTCCTTTGTCTCCTGGATCAAGGCATGTATCTCATTCCCTTGGATAGTGCCCTTAATAAATGGGTGCCCAACTCCGTTCTTCCAAGCCACAAGAGGACTTCGGAAAGGATTATCTCTCTCTCCTTTGTTGTATATCATCATGGAAGAAACCTTGAATAGAAGGATGGAGCAAGAAAGAGCCACCAGAAATATTCTAGGCTAAAAATAGCCAGGGGCGTCAGAAGGATAAATAATTCACAATTCGTTGATGACACTCTTCTTATTGGAGGAGATTCTCAAACAATGGCCTGAAGATTCAAGCTAGTTTTGGATCAATATGAATCAGCCTCTAGGGGAATTATCAACAAACACAAAATTCAAATCTATGCTTGGAACATAAAAGTGGGAACAATGGCTAGAATTTCCAGCATCCCCCAATTCTCCTTCTCGACAGATTGGAAATATTTCAAGTACCTTGGCACCCCCATGAGTATCAAATCCATCCCTAGGAAGGATTAGTGGGTGATTCTTCAAAAACTCAAAGACCAATTTGAAATTTGGGGAGCAACGTGGCTAAATCCAGTAGGTAGGGTCGTCTTAATAAAGTCAGTCTTATCCTCCTTTCCAATTTTCCAATTTTCAGCCCTTTACACTTCGGTGGGAATAAAAAAAGAAATGGCCAGAATCACCAGGAAATTTCTTTGGCAAGTGGGAAAAGACAATGATAAAAAATTCCATATGGTAAAATGGTCCACTGTCCGCGCCCCTAAATAAAATAGGGGATTAGGCATTCGGAACCCATAAAAGATAAACTTAGCCCTGGGGTCCAAGCTAATCTGACGCGTAATTACTAGTGGGAACTACTAGTGGAAAAAAACATTATGCAATAAGTATCTGTCCAAAGTTAGAAAAAGATGTTTGGAGGATGTAGACCTTAGTCAATCATGCTCCCCCATCTGGAAGTTAATTTGAGCATATGTGCTGACCCGGTTCTGCCAGATCTGAACATTGCCTTGGAAACACCACCAGAATAAGAAAGAGGTCTTGAGGAAAAGAGTCAGTAAGAAATGCAGTCAGATTTTCAATTTTTTGTAAAAATGGCGAAACATTTAGTAATTTTCGGATGACAATTGTATCTAGATCAGACTGATAATCTAGCCTTCAACAGTTGATTTGGTGGAAAGTTCCTTGTAGCAAGATTATATAAATTTTTGTGGCTGGCTCCCCTTACGAGCACCCCTTTTTGTAATCTGCAAATTCGGTCGTGCCCTTTTTTATATATAATTTTTTTTTAGTTTTTGTAAAAAAAACAAAAAAGACATAGCATGACTTCCTATGAGCAATGTTGAAGCTTTAATGGTTTCTAATTTAGTATTTAGTCAACGAATGAGGTCAACTAAACTTTTCCATTTTCGTTGTGGTTCTATGTTTCTTCATATTATTTGGAGATGATATAAGTCATATTGATTGTAGAAAAATATCCTTGATAAAAGGGAATTTGTAGCCATATACAAAGTGTGGAAAATATGTATGTTATCTTTACACTGTGTTGATGTAAATTTCATCTGGTAATCAATTTAAATTGTATCATTTTTAGTATCAATGAATTTGTAAAGTTTGAACTAACCAATTCATAAACTGAAAAGCATATAATGGAGAATTTATGATTCTAGTATGCAGTTCTCATAGCTATACACAAGAGGAGGTAAAAGATGGAATTCTATCTATTTCAGTACAAGCTATACATAAATATAAAAAATAAATGTTAATTTACAATACATTTGCTTACAAAAATAATATAAAAAACATAAATAATTTCCCACTCACTACAAAGAATGTTATGAACTCCCATAACATTTAGTTATGACTACCATTCAATAACATGCAAACACT
>ML825095.1:82880-104866 GCA_009831015.1 Picea engelmannii | reverse complement strand
TATTCTACCAACTTCCCAAACATTTAGATGCCAAAAATTACTATATCATCTTGAAATACATGAATAAATCCATACAAGAATTGAAGACACAATAGTATACATAAACAATACATAGCTAGAGTAGATTATGTTGTTGGTTTCTTCTCATCATTAGTTGAGTGACCAGAGAATATTTTTCTTTTTTACCAATGTCATCCATACTTCCTTCAGATATTGAATACTTGTGATTGGGTCCTCCTATTCCATGTTCTCATGATTTAAGGTTTCAATATGTGTATCTTGAGATTTCAAGATGCCTCACCTTTCTTTGCTTGGTCTTCCCAACTCACCCTAGATTGTGGGATGGGATGGAATGGGGTGATAGGATCATGTGGAGTAGGAGCTGATGACAAAGATAATTCTTCTATCAAAATGGATTCACTAACTATTTCCAAATACCTATTAGGTTCCTTTGGAGAAGAATTCAAATCTAGGAGGGTCTCCTTGTTGATAAGTTGATGTTCTTCCTTTCCATTGTCCCACCATGTGGGTTTGCATTGGGATTTTCTATAGTTTCTATTCTTGGGAAATTTATTGTATTGAATTGAACTACAATATGGATTTTTTCATAATAGTCTCTTCAATGGAATGATTATTGCTCATAATCCATTTTTTTGGTCCAAGAATATTTTTTAGCTATGTTGGAAACCCTTTATTGAAATCCATATTAAGCACATTTGAGCATATGTTGTGGTGAAATGATTATTCATTTATATGCTTCTATAATGAAACATGTTTAAGGTGTTACTAGTGTAATGAAGTGATTCCAAGCCCCAAAAGTATAGGAGTATATTCAGGAGCCTAACCTACACTAATGTCGTAAAGAGAGTTTTAGCCATTGGATCGAAAGTATGAGTCTAGGGTTTCATGCATAATCCTAAGTTTCCCAAGAATCAAGGTCCTAAGTTGAAGATTAGGTCTCTGTAAAATACTAATTTAAACGTAACTATGAATAAACTCTTCACATAAGGGTAATTAAAGGCATCCTCTTGAATTTTTGGTTTCTAGGAACTCAAGATCCACTTGTACAAATCTACTAAATGGGACCAAAGACCATTGAATCAAAACAAAAGACAATTTTTTTTTGTATAATGCCACTTGGACTAATACATATTAGACAATGGGGAGAGATGGGGCCAATATCTCATGAACCATGAATCAATTCAATGAAAGGGAGCTAGAGCTACTGACTTTCTTAAATACATTGAAGGAGACCTTGAATGAGCCACTAATGGGACCAAAGTTGATGAAGGTATATTCAAATCCAAAAGAAGGGTATTTGGAGGTTGGGTCCTCACCACCCACAAAGCTCATGGGTGAGTAATAGGCCCTAAAGGGGAAACTGGTAGAAAGAGAGAAATATATTGTCATAATTGAATGATATGAACATGAGGGCACTCAAGCAAGAGACATAGGATGCGTAGAATAACACATGATAGCTAGAGAGGGGTTGGCATGCCCATGAAGTAAATTAGAGGTGCAATGAAAAGCAACTAGATAAATCCATAGTTGCACACTCGGGTGAATTAGCAGAGCCATAAACAAACTAATATGTATATTGATCATTAAAATGCATACTTGAGATGTATATTTCACACACACACACACACACACACACACACACACACACACACACACACACATATTCATTTTATCATTCATTTGATTATTCCTTTTCATGCCATGTATATGGTTTGTTGATGTTTTTATATTTCGCATTTTGTAATTATTAGCACAACTAATTTGATGGTTGGTTTATGTTGTTTGATTTATAAAATGTATTATGGTTTTCCATGAAATATGTATCTCGAAGAAACCCATCGGGCACTTCCCCTCATTTTGAGGATGGTACTTAGGGTAAACTATATTCTTCAAGGCGCAAGGTAAATACAACAATATACTCATTCAAAACTCAATATGTCACTTGCAAGAATTGATCCTAGGTGGGAAGGATAACATTTCTTCTCTCAATCACCTAGGCTAGACCCAATTGACATAAAATGTATTTAGGTTATATTAATGATTAGTATTATTAATAATTTATTTTTTTTTAAATGCAATTTGAAATGAAATAATCATTTAATGTAATAGTATACTTGTTGAAAATGTTGCATAACCTTTAGATCTAGTTATATGCAACCATTAATTTTGATTGGGATTGCAAAAATTTATAATCCTTTAATTTTGATTGTGATTGCAAAACCTTACTATTATTTGATAGTATATAATGTTTAACTTTTTTAAAGGTGAATTCTTTGTTGTTAAGGGAAATTCAATACGTTGATTAAATATGTTTACACACTTTATTAAATGATTCTATTAATGATTTCACAATTCAATTCATTTTTTTTTTTAATTTTAAAATTCAACTTTTTTTTATTGAATTATCTATAAAAGCAGGAAAACAATTATAATTTTTTTTATATCAAACATAAAAAGAGATAAAAATACCTTCAACTAAAGTGTCCTTTAAGATACTAGTTGTTTATATCAATCAAGTTAGAAAAAGAGACAACATATGGATAAAATATTGAAACATGCAAACTTTAAACTAAAAAATGCTTCACAATTCATTAAAGAGATTGAAATTCCAAAGCAATGTAGTTTTATTTCAAGATGATGGTTGTAAATGGTTGTTAACTTTTCATATCCAACATCATAAAAGATTTTGGTATTGCATTAACTTTTTCAAATTTTTCAAATTTGGAAATAAATTGTCTAAATATACTCTTTAAACAACTTTGTGAAATCACCACTAATTATACTTGTATTCCCCACCTATAGCAAAATTTGAACTTCAATTAATAACATTCAAACTTTTTCTAAAGCTGGTGAAATTACTCTCTAAAGTTTTATTTAGAAGGAATAAAAAATTCATGTGTAGAATCTATAATAAAAATATCATTGTTGAATCCATAACATAAATATTAAAAATGTTAAAGTAGAATATATATTAAAACAACACATCTACAACTTAAGTGTTGAAATAAAACATGTGCATATCACTATTTGTTTCCATCATCTCGATTATCTTCCTCACTTGGCATGTTAACATTGTTTTTCTCAAAAGAATGTTTTGATCTCAAATCATGTCTTAGTATGAACCACCCATCCATATCCAACACATCTGGGTAAAATAATAATTTGTTAAAGTATTTTTGGAAAACATAAGGATCCTTCTTTCCATCCCACATGTTTTTAAAGTCACATAATTTTATCCCACTATCACAATCTTCCTTTACATTACTCCATTCAAAAGTACCCCACCATGTGCACCTAAAAATAACACATTGGAAAGATGAGAAGTTCACTTGAACAATATACTATATATTTCTAATGTAACATAACTTTCCCTTTATTAGGTTTTGATCATGATGGCTAGCATGACTATATTGATCAAAGTGTGTAGGTTTTCACAGTTCCACATAATATTGACTTGGGATTTCTGGAATTTTAAATGTGAAGAGTCCCTGATGATGGGTGGAGTGCCCACTCAAAACGTTGGACATTTCAAACTTCCTACATAGTTATAATTCCACAAATCCCAAGTCAACATGACTATATTGGTCGAACTCAACCTATACTCCAAAATAAAGTGTGACATGTCCATCAATGCCATCCTTAGTGTGACATTGTTTTTCATATGCCACATGCATTGGAACAAATGCACCTATAAAAATGCAAACAAAGGACAATTTCATGTCTAGAAACCCAAGAATTAAATAAATAATACATGTTAAAATTCAAATGTGCATTATAAAATTAATTGTTGACATCAAGAGATAATTACAGAGATATTTTACACAATCTTTTTGTTTAATTCTTTTAGAAAAATAGGACCGCGGAGCAATAAAATAAAACAAATGCGGAAACAAAACACATAAGATACACAATACAAGAGAGACACAGATTTACGTGGTTCACCCAGTGTGGGATACGTCCACCAGAGAAATTGCCAGGTCCTTCCTTTATTATTATCCAGTAAATGAAGGGATACAACCTACAGCAAAATCCATTGTAACTTCCTCTTCTTTCTCTCACAGTCTCCTCTCTCAGAATACAATACTCACCATCAAGCATAGCCACAATACATTTCCCTCATAAAAGAGGGTTGCCTTATATGGAAAAAAACCCTAACATAATCTCTATCATTAGATCTACGACCTTATAATGAACGGTCCAGATTTACAATGAAATTACAATATACATTTACAAGGCAATTTTTCCTTTGGGGGCCTTCTTGCCCCCAGACCCCACAGAGGGGGTAGCCCCCCTCTGTACTCCCCCGCGTGGAAGAGTGTACATACTTCTGGGGTGTAAATACTTCATGGGGTATAAACATGGCTGAAAGTAAAAGACCTCTGAATTAGGAAGATAATCAGGCTCCACAACCAACAAATGCAACCTCTCACAATGAGGGCGATGGTCAAATTGTGAGTATATATTCGAGTATAAAATATTAATAGAACAATGTGTAAGTAGCTATGTTGCTTTACATCCCCTATTTTATAAATATTGAAACAACAATAAACTTTTAAAATTATCTAAACTTTGTCATGGTGTATAAAACTTGTAAGAAATAAAGGGGTGGTATATGTGGGCGGGGGGGGATGCTCTAGGATCCCAGAGGAAATGCAAAATATGATTATGCCTAGGGTATAGGGATAAACACTAATAATGATCCAGAATCCTTGGCTATATATCAAGGTTTGGAAATATTATGGGAATTGGGAATCATGTAGGTTTCAATAATTGGAGATTCCTGAATCATAATCTACTCCCTCCTCAAATTCATGACTCCTCAAACAATATTTTTAAGAAGACTAGTTCCCATAATTCAAGATCTCACAGATCACTTTCATTCCATCTTATACTTTCATATCTTGCAATTTCTTAATCATTTGGTTAATGGTTTGTAAAATCTTGGAACTCAATTGGAGGAGGGATATTTAAGTGTGAAAGGAGGGCCACCTTATGTTATTCCCTTGTCTTGATTCATATTGAAAATACCAAATTCTGATGAAGGTTCCAATATAGAAAATGGGGGGTCTCATTGTATGTGTCTCCTCCTCAATTTAAGACATATTACTCAACATAAGACATTTATCATTAATCATGAATCAAGGATGTAGGAAAAGTGGCATATTTAGAAAGGGATTTATGATGGTGCATTAAGTTTCTTCTTCTCTCCATCCTTGACACAATTCATTGTGATGATGTATGAGCTTAAATGGTGCATAATATGCTCCTTCTTGACTCAGTGCACAATTTATCGCTCTAGAAATTTCTTATGCATCCATCATCTCCTTTGTGGAACATTAAAGTGTGGGTCTATTATTTGAGTGTGTTTTCTATCATTGGAGAAGGGATGGCAGTGGGCACAGTGTCAAAACTGACAATGTGCAATGTGTGAACTAGCATAAATTCACAAGTAGATGAGGGTGTTTGAAAGAGAATCGGTTGAGGTGCAACAAGAGGTGGTAACCTTGACCTTTCATTGAAGACATTGGTACCAAATGTGGGAAGATAATATTTCTGCTAAGGCCCAGGAATGATCCAAGCACCCCTTAGAATATCTAAGAAATATCATGCCTTGCATGCAATGGAATACAAGATGACAAATTTTTTGAGGAAGGAAAAAAAAAATATTGTTGGAGGTGAAAATGGATATGGGGATGTCTAGGGTGGAAAACATTGAGTGGTCTATGAATGTGCAAGGAGTCAGTGCTTCTCATTTAGCCCAACCAACAATTCATGAGGTCTAGAATGGCTAGAGATGTGAGTAGTTAAGGAAGAACAAGACTTAGAGGAGGAGGTTGATGATGCACATCTTGTTTTTCATGATGGATTGGAGGACTATAAGGATTCCCTAAAGGATGACAAGGAATTGAAGTTCGATGAGGTTCTACATGGGCCTGTTTTTTTAAATTTTTGAATGTTATAGATGTTTTATAGATTTTAATTGTTACTGGGATAGTATGTAAGATAGTACAATAGAGTTGTTAGTATTAGTATTACTTGGCAATATAGGCTAGAAAATATTTCCATTTTGTTTATAAAGTTAGAACTCTAGCAAGCTTCAGATTGTAAACATAATTTTTGTATTAGAATGTTGACCTATTAGGTCACAACCCTTTCTAATGCAATATATCTATTATTTAAAAACAAAAACTTGCAAGAAACAAAGTATGAAGTGAAGCCAACATAAGAAATGTTGCAAAATGACTTCGAAAGAATGTGTATTGTTCATGAAGTAGTCATTGCTATGGTAAGTTTATCGATTTCCTTACTCACACATATTATATTATAAATGTAGATATAGTCATTATATTTTATTTCTATGTTTGTAGATGGAAGATGGAGAGGATGAACAAAATCAAGCTAGTCAACAAAACATTGCAAATAACCTTATCATAACATCCAATGCAATTTATGAAGAATTGAGGCCTACAAGTAGATCAAGTAGTGATAGCAACTTGAGTGATAAATGATGATTAATATAGTTGAATGTATATTTTAGATTTTTTGTCTATAAAAAATAGATATTTTGTTTAATATATACTTTTATATTTTTCCATTTGATATAATGAAAAGTTATCAATAATTATAAAAATTATTTTTTGACATTTTTTTTTTATCATGGACCTTTATGTTGTCCTATTGTATATGATGAAGGATTCCCTGCTCTTATATAATACAATGGGTTTCTTATTTTATTGTAGTGTATGTTGTTGTAAAATGTTATGGTGTTGATTAAATATATATATGATTTACATTATTACAATGAATAAATATGCAATTAATTGATATACTTATTTAAATCATACAATACATTAAGCAATTATTATATCCAAACAAAATAATTAAAATACAAAAATCAATATTATTTATAAAAAAAATTAATTTTATAATCAATATTTGAAATTTTATAATAAAAAAAAAACTAAGAAACAAAAAATTGCATTTTCATATATGCAAAATATTAAATAGCATGTGGGGAATTTTAGCATTGAAGAAAATCAACGCATTTCAATCATTTGTACACATTGATGCATATTCAATATTTAAGCACCAATTCATAGAATATTTTATCACGCACCAATGATCCTTACATGTATGCATGCACTAGTGTTTCTTGTAGGTATGAAAGCACTAGTGCAAATTATAAAATACAATCATCAATGTAGGTAACGTGTATGGGCATTTTTAATTAATGGTGCAATGGTGGTCATAAATATACCAAATGTTCATTGCTACCTTCAAGGATATTGTTACTATTATTTTTACCAAGTATTGCAATGTGTAGGAGATATACCGCATTGGTGCTTAAACATATATAGATACATCAATTCTTTAGATGATATATGTAGAAATAGTGTGTATTAAATAGTGGTTCATTGGTGAATCAATATGTATGTTGTGCACCAACAAAAACCTTTACTAAAATCTACCTCTACTAAAACCTATGGTTGCCTAGTTTTTTTTAGTTATAATAAACCTTCACTAAAATCTATGCAAAAACCTTTGTTCTCTTTAGTGGAGGTTTTTTTTTTATCATTTTTCTCAATCCTATACACTAAAAACTCCACAAAACCATGTTTTCCTCGTAGTGTCCATCTAGACTCTAGAGCACTTAAAGGTGAAGAATTTTTCTCTTTGACTATGTTCCAAGTTTTGCCTTCAAAATTATGTTCTTATGTTTTGTCTCTCTTCTCTTTAATGGAGTTGTTTGGAGACATAGTTAACTATAATAAAATTTATCAACTCATTATGTGCTTTGATCATTACGTTATAAGGCCCACTTATTCATCTTTGACTAAATCAAATCATTAAGTGTGTTTTTTAATAAAACTATTAAAAAAAAACACTAATTGACAATTATTAGCCTAATTTACATTAAATGTAATTAATTCACTCTCCAATGCATAACTGATTTGTATAAGACAAATTCAATCTTTATTACTCAAGACATATCACATGGAATACATAAATTACATATTACGTTGCTTCTTAGCCTTTGAACTAGAGAACTTATCTCTTTTTCCAACCCATCCACATTTATATAACTTGATGTTCTTGTCCTCTCGAGACTAGACTTGGCTCTTTGATCTATTTCTAATCACCTCCCCATTTGGGAGGATTTGGGTCCCACAAAGTTCAATTATGAAGAAGGTGGAAACACATTGTTCCCAACCTTTTGTCCAATTCATGTTCCTCATCTTGTGTTACATATATTCAATAAACATAATTAATAAAATATACCTAAACTATAGAACTTAGGATATTAACATAATTATTAAAAGGTGCATCACGACATAATTTTACATTAAAGGTAACCATTAGGTCTATAAAATGCCAAGGCCACTTATCATTGTAATTGTCTTATTAGTATTCATCTTCTTATATATTTTTATCATTTCTCATATAAATTGAGTGAATCAACAAAAGTGAGCTTTTGTGCTCAATTGGTATTAGAGAACGTTTTGGTCTAAGTTTGACTGATGTTGTATGACCAATAACTACCATTGTATGGACCATCATACTACATTTCAACTCTGTGTGACATACAATCAACCACCTTTCTTATCTATACTACCACCATCGTCGTACAACTTCATACACTTGCCATGTTTCATAATTCATTGTTGCATTCATTTCAACCACCATACTTTGTACCAAAACCACCAATTTCCATACAACAGTCGATATTTGTTTGTTTTACCATACTCACCATTTTTTTGTACAACTTCCATTTTTATTCATTGTTCCAATGTCTTGCAAATGTCATACATCCTCCAATAGTCATACATCGATAATTCATAGACATACAACCACAATTAGAAGTTGTACAACACCAAAATGATTAGAAAATGTACAACCATAGTAATCCATATAGCTTTAATTAGCATTAATTGTTGGTACTATTATGTACACCTAAGCTAGTATATACAATAGTTAACAAATTTAGTCAAAACTGAGCACAAAAATAATGCAATTAGAATATCAACACAAGATTAGTATTGAAAGGAAAGAAGAAATCAAGAACGAATTTAAGTAGAAACATGACCTACTAGAGAAACAAATTACATAGATCTATGATAGTCTAAAGAAAAACATAAAAACAACAGATCAAAAAATAGAGATGACATTATTAGAACATATAAATGAATTGAAGGAACTCATCAAGAGGTCTCCAACCATCACTACTTCTCCAAGTCAAGTAATTTACAACCAATCATGTCCACAAGTGGTATCTCACATCAACTCATGAACTTACCACCTCCCTACACAAATCCACCAATATATGGGTATTAGATGAGAGAAAAACTAGAGCTATCAAGGTTCGACAAAAATGAAAAGAAAAGTGTGAGAAATTAAATAACTTGCAGAAAGTGAGGCAAAGTAAGTCTATCTCTCAGCGCTTTGATAAATCATGATGTAGTGGCGGAAAGAAAAAGGAAAGGCCAACGTAGCAAAGGATATATGCAGCATTCTGAAAATGTAGGCTGGTCTTACACCGCTGATAGCGTGTGCAGAGGAAAGACATCAAAGAATTATAGAAAACCCAAATCCATCCGTTATAGTAGTGGTCGTACTAAAGTATAACGAAGCCCATCGGTTAGACGAAAACAAAATGTAATGCAGTCGTGATGGATTAAGGAAGACATAAAGAAACGATAACACATCAACTGCGAGTAAAGAATACATAAATGAAATCCAAACAATTTAACACAGTCTAAGGAGAAGAAAACATGCTGAAAGAAAATCAACCGTGATGAATCTCACAATCACAAAGAAAAAATCATCTTTATTGTTCCATTAACAGTTTAAAAAAAATTCAGTCCATTAATGGCTTACAAAAAACTTAGTCATTTGTAATGGAACCCTCTTGACAGAGGTTTTCCCCCTCTTGCACTCATGTGCACCCCCCACTGGTGAATGTTACATCATCAATCTTTTAAACAGAAAAATAAAACTCTTTGTCTTCCAGGAATTTGAAGCGGTTTGTCTTCCTGGCACTCTGCGACTGATAGAAGCATTGCCAGCTTTGTTTGAGCCGTTATTAATCATTTGACAAGTGGGGTGTTCCTTTTGTATTATCCATGCGTCTAGCGAGCCGGCTACCAACTTTTCTAACGAACCCCTGAAATTCTGCAGTTGCAGAAGCAGGCATTTCACTAGGGAACACATTGTTTACATTATAATGTTGTTCTTCTTCGTCACCTTCTTCCGAGGCATCCGATTCCCTGCTTCTCTTATCGTCCCCATGAGCAGAGCTTGAAATGGGCTGCGAATCATCCAGCAATGGCTTTGCGACCTCGAAGGGAATCCATCGATAAGTGAGCTGACACAAGAGTTCTGATGGCCGAAATTCTGCTTTGTATCTCAAATGGAACCGATGGTGGTTCCTCAATCACACTTTTAACAAGACAAGCGCGTGAATGTGAAGGCCATTTTCTGAGGAGTAGTTTTGAAACTGCAAGGCAAGCAACTTCATTTCCAATCGCAATGAGCACCTCCAAGAGCTTCTCCATATCAACCGCCCCGTTCATCTCAACCGCCCTGTTCATCTTAATATAGAATGGGAGCTTCTCGGACTTATCAAAGACCAAGTTTTGGGGAGGAGGTGTATTCACGTTAACATATTGCCATTGCTATTCTCCGCTCACTGAGAGTTTCCATCCATCTGCCTCCGAGGACTGTTTTCGTTTTCGCTGCCATATGTACCTCTCTCCCGCACAGGTGGAAGCGTAAACACGATCCTCCAATCTTGGCAACGAAGGGAGTTTCTTCCAACTGAGATAAGTCGTTAAACATTACAGGATATCGCCTTAATGCCATTCCATGCAATTACAATTGAGTGGGTGAACGATGCAATCTATATCCTTCGAAAACTTTGATTCTATCCATGTCGGCGACTCGAAACAGATGAAGATGCTTATGTTTTGAGGCCATAATTAATGATAGGCTTCTAGGAAGATTGTGATCCTTCAAATCAATCGATTCCACCTGTTGTTGTCAGGAAAAGTATCCACAAATCTAAGCTCATTAGTGCTTGAGGAATTGTATGATCTTCACCTCTTTGAGGCCATTTGCCTTTCAATTTCTTCTCATCGTGAGCGCCTAGTACTTCATTGCTACTCTTAGCAGATTTAGATTCTGTTACAAGCACTGGTATCTCAACAGAGTTGTTATTCTTGCAGCAGCTTTCCAGTTCAATCTTAGACTTCCCTTGATCTGAGATTGTATCATTGAACTGATCTGCTGGAACAACGTCGTCTGACTTCTGAATCTCTGAGCGTATGACTATCAGCAATGGCAAGAAGATTATCAGTATGGTTACTGCAGCAAACAACTGAATCACAATCTGTGGAAGAACCAGCAAGTTTTCCAGCAAAATAAAAACCATAAGTAAGCCAGCCAGCACCAGGGCCATGACAAGAAAAATATAAAAGTTCTTAGTCTCGTTCTTCTCTTTTGGAGCGTCCATAGGCCTTGTACGGTGAGGATTAGCTCACGGAAATGACTAAATGTATATATCTGCAAAATATAGTCCATAGTGTTTCCAGCCCAAGGGAGCATAGGATCTGTTAAAATTATAACTGTCTCTAACAACAACACCGGTAAATCAGCAGATCCTGATAGTCTTGAAGGCCCGGACTTTAGTTTCTCCCTGCTTTGATGCACAGCCTTGGGAAGCGCAGTCGATTTCTGATTTCTGTTACAACAACCAGGATGAAGAATAATATATATATATCGACAATGATAATGAAAAAATCAAGTATGCCTCCATGCAACTTGAGGGTGATGCATACAATTGGCACATATGGTGGAAGAATTCATCCAATATGATTAGTTGGGATACATTAAAAAATGATTTCTTTAAAATATTATAGGGTATCATAAAGGAAGACTTTTTTGCACGTAGAGATCACTAGATTACAACAAAAGGGTAATGTGGACAAATTTATAGGCTACAAGAGTGCCCAAGCTACCAATAACATGACTGATCTAATCTTATGTGATGGGAATAAATCCACACACCCTTAATGAATTAAAAATGCAGGATATTTTTTCCATGAAAGAAGCTAAGCATCACGAAAAAGCTATGGAAGCTAAATTCAAAATATCACCATTAAAAAAAATAACAAGGTTTATTCATGACAAAAGGAGGGAAAATGTAGATATGGTAGAGATAAGTGGTCTCCTAGACTTAAATGCGGCAATAAAAAATCATATAGATATGAATTTGAAAGAGAATCAGACTACTCTAGTAGCAACTCCATTGAAGAAGTAAAAAGGAAAGTAAGTGGTCTTAGATGTGGTAAGAAGTGGGATCTAGGTCATAGATGTGCATCCCATTATTTATATCATTGCAAAATTATATATGGAAAGGAAGTAGAGGTTTCCACTAAATAAGACATGTTAGACTTTGACAAGGAATAAAATTCACCAAAGGTGTCATTAGCCTCAATCACATGCATTAGGTAAACTCATAAGGAAAAATAATCAATCTTGCAAAAAAACTAAACCTTTTTGCATATCCTATGGAGGATCTCATTGTTAAGCTTATTGATGGTCAACAAGTTAAAGGAATACGAAGGTGCCATAAATTTTATGTACAAACACAAATCTTGGAACTACAAACTAGATGTTATGCTCTTCCACTCAGTGGGATGACATAGTATTAGTAGTAGAATGGTTGATGCAACTGGGAACCTATGCCACAAAACTCCAATAACAATTTATGGAATTCAAATAGAAAGGGAAGAACTACAAATTATATGTGTCAAAAATCCTACATCTTTCACTAAAAGAACTCACAAATATCACACTTTTGCTACAAAACAAACCTTACAAATATTCAACAACAATATGGAATCAAGATAACTCTCCATGATGAAAGGAGAAATCATCTAGGATTGCTTTCGGGACAAAGCATTTCTAAAGGGGAAGACAATGCTATGTATATTAAATAAACATAATTCATAAAATATACTTAAACTATGGAACTTAGGACATTAATATAATTATTAAAAGGTGCATCACATAAAGACAAAATGTTATGTGAAATTTCATCATGAGGCCTATAAAATGCCAAGACCACTTATCATTGTAATCATCTTATCATTATTCATCATTTTATGTGTATTTTTATCATTTCTCATATAAATTGAGTAAATCAGAAAAAGTGAGATTTTACACTCCATCATGTTTGAAGGTACTCTTCTTTTGGCTACTGCCACTTAATTTCATCCCCAAACTTTATCATTTACCTTGTGTGCCTTGGTGAAGTATGTCCCACCACCTTTGACAATGCGGTATTTTTTTCTCTTATGTAAAAGGGTGTATCCATATCCCATAGATAGGCAATTTCAAACATTGCATGCATTAAGTGTTGCCACATCACTTTCCACTTCATCAACAATATTAGAATTTATGGAAAATTTTACCTCATGTGATCCTCATAAGATAATTCTTCTCCATATAACGTCGTAAACATGCACATGGATGGTCATATGTTTCCAATCCAACTTCATAAAAAAGATACATAAATTAGATTGCATTGCTAACCATTATAGAAAAAAGCATAAACATTATTATTCTTAACTTAATTTTTGATCTAGACTAATTCATTCCTATCTCCATTTGCCCTTGGATTTTTCAATAAACATAGACAAGTATATCATCCACATTAGAGTTGTCCTCTATCTTTGTACCTTCTATCTTGATAGTTGCTATTGCTCCCTTATTGGACTTGTACCATTTTAGACATAATTTTGGATGAAGCTTCATGTACTTCTCATCCATATGTCCATCTATGATGCAATATTTCTTGGGATATTTCCTCTTATGGATTGTGGTTGGGTCTTTCTTTCCTTTGTTTTTTGGTGCCTCTTTTTTATTGTTTTGTTACTCCCTTTTATGCCCAACTCAATATAAAGAGATTTCTCACTTTTTTATCTATGTTTCTCACATTCAAAAGTTGCAACTAATTTTAGATGTGACCATATAGACCTCCAAGGTACATCACTACTATGTTAGGTTCCTATAGTGAGATACCGAATGACTTTCTTTTGGAACTTGGATGTGTAATGTTGAACACTTGTACTTGATCTTTTTGGTAATATTGCTTACTCATGAGATGATCCTCTTCATAGTTAATGGGATATAATTGTAATTTGATAAATTCCTTGAAGTGTTCTCATTTAGTTACCATTGACTTCTTTCCCAACCACAAAGAATCTATGTAACTCTCCCACCAAATAAAAGCATGTTTAGGCATAATTAAAGGGGAAAAATAAATATTTATAGGCTTTTTACCTTTAGTATCCTCACATATAACATCTTTCTCTTCACACTTAGATTCTAGTGTACATTCTTCTTCCTTCTTGTACTCCAATCCTGTATGTTGTGATACCATCTCATTTAGTGTTTCTATGTTTTAATCCAACCAAGTGATTATGGATTCTAAGTCTTCCAAGCCTTGTTTTTCATGTAAAGACTATCATCTTTGGCTCACTACTCCTCTCTATTATTGGTAGCAATGGCTCACTTCTTTCCTTGTACTCACTACAAGTATTTACCATAGTGATTCAAGGAACAACCTATTGTGATACTAATATGTTCTATAAATTATTGAAGTTATGCCACTAAATAGTACATCAAAATATATCTTAGTGGAAAGATGATTAATATACGGTTGTTATTTCCAATGAGTGCTTGAACCAACACTCAACCACTCTGTTTTTTTTGTTGTGTATTAAATTCATAAATAAAAGAGACACACATGGAAAACCATTTAACTTGTAAAAAAATAAATAGCACATGGAAAATTATTTAACTTAACAAATAAATAACATTCCTAAGTTACCTTGGAGAATATCTCAATCAAGGAATTTTTTCAGAAAAAAATACTATTTTCTATCACGTAGGAAGATTACAAATATTTCAACACGTGAACCAAAATATTATATGTGAAAGTTTTCTTATTGTGTTTTCTCTCTCCCATCTGTATAAGCACACAATGGTGAAGAATTGTTCTCTTTCACTGCCTTCCAAGACTTGCCTCCAAAAAAACTAACCTATTTTGTCTCTCCATTCTTTTATAGAATTATTGGGATATGTAATCAAATATGATCAAAGATGTAAACACATTAAGTGTTTTAGTCATTATTATTTAAGACCCACTTAATCAACATTGGCTAAATCAAACCATTAAGTGCCTTATTAGTCCCTGCTGAAGACGTAGAGCGACTATAGCGATCAATAATTTGTTGACTTCATATTAGTTTGTCCTTTGACTAAAAATATTTGCATAATCTCTATTGTTGGAACTAGAGAACTAAAAACATTGATTTGTATATAATAAAAAATACCATATATGTCATGATATGATTGGATAATAGATAGGAGGTCTTATTGATAGATTCGCTATTCCTAATGTTTTATATGGTAGCATATCCAAAGTTTTTGATCATATACGGTCTTTCTGAATTTTTACTATTTTTTTGAAATGTTTGGATATCCAAAGTTTTGAGCATAGAGAGTCAATTTTTTATTAGTTGACTTCATATTAGTTTGTCCTTTGAATACTTTTTTTTTTTGCATAGCCTCTATTGTTTGAACTATTGTTACTATTTTTTTATTGTTATAAAATAATATAATAATTGTTTTTGCGTATGTAATAGACATGCCACACTGCATTCTTTCTTAAATATTTACACAACGGTCCTGATAGACTTAAATGCTTACCTAACATGCCTCATAACCTTAACTGTTTACTTAATAGGCCTGTTACAATATATTTTCGTTCGATTTTTTTTATGCAATGTTCTCTACACTAAATGTGGGAAATATTGTTCTTCAACGACATTACTAGTTCACCAATTGATGCTTGCTCCTTGCATGTCCACTTATTTCTTGTTTGCCTATTGTTGTTGTTCTTCTTTTCCTGTTGGTCTTGTTGCAGTTTGCACGCTTGGGATTCTGCAACCGCGATTGGAAATGGCCATCTGTCATTCCCCATTGATGGGTGGGTTTCAGTGTCGTGTTTAGCTTCCTATTCGTTGTTTGATGTTTTCTATTTGCAATTTGCAAGTGAGAAATTTCAATATTGGAGATGCCTGTGTCAAAATCCTCTTGTAGAACATCTTTGTATGTGAGGAGAAAATATGATTTTCTTTTCGTATACGTCACTGTGGCTGTAAAAGATGTGGGTTCTGTGTTGAACATTGGTGATCAGGAATGAGATGAAGACAACATTATAGTCAGGCTTCTCTGGTCATAGTAATCACATACAAAGATGGTCTGCAAGAAGATTTTGAGATCTCCTAGTATTGAAAAATACCAATCGTGGAAACTACAACTTTCTTAATTTTTTACACAGTGGGAGGCCTTTGGATGGTCCTAGCATCCTCAAATGCTTACCTGATAGGCCTCATAGCCTGGTATGTTTTCTTAATAGTTGTGTTACAATACATTTTCCTCTAAATTTTTTGATACAACCTTGTGTGCAGTGAATTTGGCCAATATTGTTCTTCATCGACATTCCTAGTTGGTTGGTTGGTGCTTGCTCCTTGGTTCGCTGGATGTTTCTTATTGTTGTTTGATTCAAATTTGCAGATTTGAGATCTTGCAACTACAGTTGGGCCTTTTGGTGATTGTTCACTGGTTTGTTGTTTGTTGCTTTCTCTTGTTTTTTTCAACTTTGCAAGGTTGGGGTCATGCATCTACAGTTGGACCTGTTGTTGCATTTTGCAGGGCAGGGGTTGTGCTTCTATCCTTATCCATTCACCGATGGGTCTCAGTGTTGTGGTTGCATTCCTTCATTACTTAACATGCTTGTTGCAAGTTTTACGTTCATATTCATTCTTTGTTGTTTTCTATTTCCAATTTGCAAGTAAAAAATTTTAATACTGGAGATGCCTGAGTCAAAATCCTCTTCTAGAAAATTTGATTCCCTTTTTTATAGGTCACTGGGTGTTATGGAGGTGTTCCAAATGCAGATGCAGAATGCCAACCATGTAAACTACAACTTCCTTAAATGTTTACATAGTGGGAGGCCTTTGCACGGTCCTCAAGTATTACATGTTTACTTGCCAGGCCCCACAGCTTGAAATGTTTTCTTAACAGAAGTGTTACAATATATTCCTCCGATTTTTTATACAATCTTGTCTGTAGTAAATTTGGAAAATATTGTTCTTCACCAACATTCCTGTTTGACTAGTTGATGCTTGCTCATTGGTTCGTTGGATGTTGCTTATTGTTGTTTGATTCAACTTTTCAGGGTTGAGGTCTTGCAGCTACAATTAAGCCTCTTCATACTTGTTCACTAGTTTCCTCACAAACACATCTCCACTTGAAAAATGCAAAATGGAACATGGTTTTACAGTTGGGCCACCAAAAAAATAATAATAAGATAAAATAATATGAAAAATTTTGTAGTAGATATAAAAACATCTCTTTTGGCTTGAACCAGAGTTTGTTGAGCTCCAACTATATTTCATAGCTGAGAATGTTTTTCCCATATTTAATTTATATGGCTTCATAGTTATGATACTAAGGGTTGTTGTGTGAGGGATAAAGTTATTGTCTCCCTTTCTTTTTCCTCTTCTAAACATACCTGTTTTTCCCTTTTGTTCTTCCCCTCTATTATGTGTTTATGGTTCTATACTTAGTCGTATTTATGTGATCGCGGGTTCCTGGGGTGGCGAATTGACAAATCCTCATATCCATCTATATCTTCACATCACGAGTCTAGTTGACCGTCGTTGGTTTTCATACTTAGCCAATTTTATGAACGCGGGTTCATGGATAGGCGCTATCAAACTTTGGTGCCCCGTGTTCTGGGTATACATCTTGCACCCAAAAATTCAGTGATCTACAATTTGACCCTAGACTCCTCAAACTCGCAAGCTTGACTCTACCTACGATGAATCCTTCTGATTGACCCGTCTTTCCATACTTAGTCGAGTCTTCAAGGTTTCATGGGTTCATGGACTCCTAGGTTCACAAGTGTTTAAAAGCATGTTTCGCTCCCATCCATCCCCTCCACTTTTTCCCTTCCCAATGCACATTAATTATGCTTTTACTAGTGACAACTCACAAGACAGGTTCAAAAATATGTGCATTAATAAGCAGAAAGCTCGAGGACATCTCCCATTAAAACACATTAATGGGTGAATATTATGGGATATGATGCTTTTTTTGCGTCCATCTTGAATTGGTAAAAATTGTTGGTTATTTTAGTTATTTTAAGGCATCGTCATAGTAACAGTGCAATATTGTACTACTGCACTGTCATCTACAAACGTGCCATCCACAAAGGTCTTCACGTCATGTCCCTCTTTAATATTGTGCATATATTACATGTCATATTTGAGAATATGCTTGCATATGGAAATGTTAACTCATGTTATTAGTGACTATTCAACACACATATTCAAAAATATTGGCATTAATAAGCAAAAATATCGAGGAAATATTCCATTAAAATGAATTAAACCAAGATTTACAGAAGATTATACTATCATCCTTTGGTGTTCATTTTAAATAATTATTCCCATTTCTCTCTATCATCGAAGACTTGGGATTTAAGGTTCCTTTGTTGTAATGTTCCTAGTCATCGACATGTGAGACAACTTAGAGATTCCATTTAGGTCCAATTGAAATACGAGGGAATGGTTTTATGTGATGTCAACGTTGAGGGAAAAAAACTCTGTTAGCCAACAGAAACTTAGACCTAAAAAAAATTCAAGTATCTTATGATTGGTATTCTCCCTATATTTGATGCTTTGGTTGGTTGAAAGGCCTGCCTGAAGATTTGTATGTTGAACTTCTTTGTTTTGTTACTGGAAATTGGAAGGGAATTTTAGGTCACCTGTAAAATGCTCCTTTGTTGAAGTATATAGTTTCTTCCAACAACACAGATTTGGAAAATGTATCAAATTATGCAGACCACACAAGAATTTATCTTTCGTCAAAGGAGTCGCACATATCGTGGCTTGAAAAATGGTCTGGAATATTCAGAAATGACGCCAAATATTACTCCATTCATGAATATACTCAGAAGGAAATCATAAATTTGGATCGTCACGAATGTGAGAAACTGTATGAGTGGTTGAATCAACATCCTAAAATTACAGAAGTTTCTATTTCAAAGTTTGTTGAGCGACTTCTGGATGTGGTAACAGACTTGAAATAAAGTTAGATTCTTTATCAAATTTTGTTCACCGTCCTCTAGATGTAGTAACATAATCCACATACAATCAACTTTCTATCGCTACTGCACAATTTTTTCACTATTCTTATGCATATGATTGCATCTGGGTCAAAGAGCTTGCTGCTCTTTGCAACAATATTCTCCCCATACTTTAAGATGGGTATATAACCAGGGAACGAGGCTCTCAAAAGTTTCTAATGCCCGCATCGATATGTAACTGGGAAAATTTAATGGGAAGGAATTTTGGATTATGGACTTTGCAACACTTTCTAAAGATTACTTTATAATACCACCTTCTGCAAGAAGTTTGACGTGTTCAAGTAATGATTTGGTTTATGAAAATAACCTTTTACTAATACCTTCATGTAATAATTTTGTTTCATTCTTTAGAAGTGGCCTTGATGTAGTAGGATATTCCAGAGTTGTTTCCACCCAATATCAATCTTCCTATTGTTTACCTTGCTTTGAATAAGGAGAATACATTTCTTTTGTTGTGGATCTGATATTTGAAAAAAAAAAAGGGAATTGCTCGATGCTTCAAGTATTGCTTTTATTGCTACCTTATTTCCTTGTCCTGGTGGTGGATCCTTCTATCCCAACCAACATGATGGAAATAAACTAGCTCTAGGGAATTTGATCGCTTTAGGGAATTTGAGTTGAGTATATATTAATTTTGGTTAACTTAAAAAGGTTTATGTGTGCAACCTAATGTTAGACATAGAAAATAAAATTTCTTATTTATTAAAATATAAAACATTGTGTTTTTTTAACACACAACTGTTCGAAAATTTTCAGGCGTTGTTTGGGATTCATGTCCTTCAAGGATGTTAATTAATCACACAATTAATATTGCTTGTGCCAATGCAATGGAGTTACTATCCACTATGGAAATCACATTAACACTGCAATGTCAGATAATAGATGTCTGACATGTACCTAATGTCAAGGTCATTATCGCACAAGACACCCAACCTACAAAGATTTATGGACTCACAACAACATTGCAATTGTAGTGACAAAGCAACACTAAATTCGATGTTCTTAGAAGGTCTGACAATCCTGCAATCTAAGTGCTTTGACAATGACAACCCTGTTTTTTCATCACATTACCGCATTGTAGTCAATGACATTATTCCCATTGCCACTGCCAGTGTCGATGTCCAAAGTCGAAGCTATATGGAGCCTGGAGTCACTGTCGATGTGGATGCCTGAAGTCGAAACTACCTAGAGCCTGGGGTCACGACTTGTTACACTTGACATTAGTATTAGTAGTGATCGAGATTTGATTGTATGTCGAGTCTGTTTCTACATCCATAGGTCATTAAACAATCTTTGACATAGAAGTTAGCTGTCTGTCAAATCTGTTACAACTTTGTCATAAAAGATTATGTAATTTTAGAATGTTGATTCAAACATGCATACAGTTTCTCACCTTCGTGAGGATACAAATTTATAATTTCCTTCTGAGTATATTTACGCATGGAGTAATATTTGGCGTTACTTCTGAATATTTCAGACCATTTTGTGAGCCGTGATGTTTGCCACCCCTATGACGAAAGATATATTTTGGTGCAATTTGCAGCATTTGATACACTTACCAGATCTGTGTTGCTGGAAGAAGCTATGTACTTCAACATAGGAGAATTTTGCAGGTGACTTGGATGTCCCTTCCAATTTACACCAATAAAAAAAAAATCAATATACAAATCTTTAGGTAGGCCTTTCAACCAAACAGATGATTGAATACACAGAGAATAGAAGTCACAACATACTTGAATTTTTTTTGTCTCAACTTTTGTTGGCTAACATGATTTTTTTTCCCCAAATCCGACGTCACATAAAACCACTCCCTCATCTTTGAATTGGACCTGAATCACATCTCTAAGTTGTCTCAGATGTCGATGACCAGGAACATTACAAGGAAGGCACATTAAACCCCAAGTTTTCAATGATAGAGGTAAATTAACACTTAGCAAAGTATGGAATGTTGAATAAACAACTAATGCAGGCATGCCATATCTAGAAGAGACAAGCTATTCAAGAAGCTGGGATAGATCTAGCTGGAAGCACCAATGGAGTCCAAGACCCGAAATTGATATTCAACTCGTTGTTTTTTACCAAGCAAGCATTTGATGATCAAGTTGAAATCTATAAAAGACTGTCTACAGGCTTGATTATTGTACATATTTTCTTTTTTTGTCCACGACAGCCCCAATCGCAGTCAATAAGGAAAATGCATTTAAATTTCATAGAATATATGTTGAACTATTTCAAGAAAACTATTTTTGGAAATAATCTCAACTGTGTTTCGTAACCTAGTTTATCTGAATATAGAATATTTGAGGTTTTTGTATGGTGTTTTCCAATGTATGATATTGTTTTTTTTATTTTATTTTTTACTCCTTTTTTTTGTTTGTGGTTAAACATGCATGAGAAGCTTTTCTTTCTGTTGCCCATCACTTCGATTTAAATAAAAGCTACTCTATTCGCTCCTTACGTTTTACATGGAAGAATAATTTGTGATAGGCCATACTTATGTGGTGCCCACCCTATACTTAAGAAATAAATGGGAGGACCCGTTCTGCTTTCATTCTTCGGGTTCTCGTAAATAGAATGAATTAATAACCCTATTTCAACAAGGAAACTCATGTGTTGACGTCATGTTCCTATTCAATATTATGCATATATTACAACTTCTTCTATTTGATAATATCTGTGCATA
>ML825095.1:66249-82763 GCA_009831015.1 Picea engelmannii | reverse complement strand
TATATATATTTTCTTTCTATTGCTTATGGGTTTCAATGAAATTTGCAAACCAAAAAACGCCCTGGAAATTGGAAGATGCTTTACATTTGGACCAGAAATAATCTATTAATATATATTAATATGAATACTATTGGAATAAATAGAAACAAATTCTCTTTAAATTTTCCTTGTTTTCTTCCCCTCTATTATCCCTTTGTGGTTCTATATTTATTCGCATTTCTATGATCATGGCTTCCCGGGTTCGCGGATTGAAAGATGCTCATATTTATTTATATCTTCACACCACGAGCTTGACTGACCACGGTCCCTTTCAATGCTTAGCCAATTATCTGACCACTGGGTCCCGGGTTTGTGGTATTGAACACTTATGCCCCCTGTTTTGTCATATACATCTTGCACCCAATTTTTTTTTGTGATCTGCAATTTATGATTTTACTAGTGAAAACTCACCAGGGGTTCGAAAAGATTGGCATTAATAAACAAATAGTAGATGTTGTTCTATGAGATACTTAGCCATTTTTCCCTTTTCTTCTTCCCGTCTATTATCCCTTTCTGGTTATATACTTAGTCGCCTTTCTATGATCTTGGGTTGGCAGGCTGAAAGATCTTCATATCCATCTGTATCCTCACATGACGAGTCTGGCCGATTATCGTTCCTTTCCATACTTATCCAATTTTATGGCCGCGGTTGTCAGGGCTGGCGCTTTCGAACTCTGTTGCTGCTTGTTCTGTGATATACATATTGCACTCAAAAATTCCGTGATCTACAATTCCACCACAAAATCCTTGAACTCACAAGCTTCACTCTACCAGGGTTCACAAAAGTTTCAAATCATATGTTGTTGCCTTCCATCCCCACTACCTTCGCACCCTTCCCAATGCACATTAAGTATGGTTTTACTAGTGACAACTGAACACACTAGTACAAAACAATTGGCATTAAAAAGAAAAAATCCTCGAAGAAATCTCCCATTAACACGCATTAAAATTCCATTTACAGTACTCAAAACGACTGTCATTCCTTTCTATTCTTAGCCAAAATTTTCCACCTGTTCCATGATATACATCTTGCACCCAAAAAATTCCATGAACTACAATTCCACCCCGAGCTCTTCCAATTCGCAAGCTTCACTTTACATGGGTTCATAAAAAGTTTCAAACCATTTATGGATCCCTTCCATCCCCTCCACAATCGTGCCCTTCCCAATGCACATTAATTATTTCGACCTCTAGATTAACTTCCATTGTTCTGTGACCTACAAAAAACACCCAAACCTCCGCGATATACAAATTGATTGTCAGACTCCCACATTGTCCCCTCTTTCATGTTACACATTATGCATTCAAATGTTTTGAGAGATACAATTTGACCGTCGGGGCCTCACATCTTCTGGGGAAACCTTGTCACCCTATTTTGAAATCTCGGGTTGGCGGGTTCATGAAATCTCTAATTCCTAGTCACTATTTCCTGTGTCGGCCATCTTTGTACTTCTTTCCAAATATGAAACAACAAAGGTTTAATGCTAAGACTTCATCATGCAACAACCATAAATATCATCATTAATTAGAAAATCCTCTTGGAGACAATCACACTGACAATCCCTACACAACTTGTCCAGAAACATGCATAGAAGATATTGCCAAGCAATGGGAGAGCTATTACATATTTCAATATATTAGCGAAAACAAGTTTGGGCCACTATTTCCCTATTCCATACTTAGACACTTTTTCGATTGTGGGTTCTCAGACTGACGAGCTCAAAGTTGTGTTTCGAATCTTCCGTGATTTGCAAACAGTACTTGGAGTTTCTCAATATACAATTTGTCCACTGGAATGCCCCGTCATGAGCACGACCATCCATCGTTCCTTTCAATACTTAGTTGCAAGTTGGTTGTATGTTCATGACATGGTACATTTCCATGGTTTCACATGTTGCAACCACTGTTTATCGAGTCCTCCCTATCGTTTCCCTGTTCCATACTTAGACACTTTTTCAATTGCGGGTTCCCAAACTGGCGAGCTCAGGATTGTGTTTCCAATGTTCCGCGACTAGAAAACAGTACCTAGATTTCCACGATATACAATTTGTCTACAGGAATGCACCATCATGCCCTCTTTCATGTTACGCATTCTGCGGTCAACACTTCTGAGAGATACAGTTTGACCCTCAGGCCCTCACCTCTGTTGGTTGTATCTTGTAGCCCTATTTTGAAGCTCGACCAACTGATTTCAATAATTATCCATTCGTTAATTGTTGTTCCTTGTCCCCGCCACATTTGTACTTCTTTCTGGATATGCAATTGGCAAGATTTAATGCTAACACTTTGTCATACAGGAACCTTGAATGTGTCATTAATGAGAAAAAATCTCGAGGAGATCTCCCACACTTCTACCATATACAAATTGACCACCGGACTCCCACGTCATCCTCTCTTCCATGGTACACATTTTTCACTCAAAATTTCTGAGACATACAATTTGACCCTTGGGAAGTCATGTATCCTGGGGAACCATTGTCACCCTAGTTTGAAGCCCATCTGACCTCTTTCCATACTTGCCCATTCCATGGAATCTTTTTCGCGGATCCTCGGGTTGGTGGGTTCACGAAATCTCCAATTCTTAGTCACTGTTTACTGTGCCCGCCACCTTCACACTTCTTTCAAAGTATGCAATGACCAAGGTTTAATGCTAACAACTCATCATGCAACAACCATACAAACCTTCATTAAAAATCAAAAGGCTCGACGAAACAATCACATTGACTATCGCCACAGAACTTGCCCAGACACATGCAGAAAAGATCTTGCTAGGTAATGGGATATCTATTACAAATTTCAATACATTAGCGAAAATGAGTCCGACCAGTCATTTCCCTATTCCATACTTAAGCCACTTTTTCGATTGCAGGTTCCCGGATAGGCGGGCTCACGATTATGATTCCATTGTTCCGTGGCCTACAAACAGT
The DNA here is from genome assembly GCA_009831015.1 of Picea engelmannii. Taxonomy (NCBI): domain Eukaryota; kingdom Viridiplantae; phylum Streptophyta; class Pinopsida; order Pinales; family Pinaceae; genus Picea; species Picea engelmannii. Next base: position 79,797 of record ML825095.1, on the reverse strand, counting down.
ACCCGAAGTTCTTCGATATACAAATTGACCTTTGGACTGTCCCATCATGACCTCTTTCATGTCATGCATTTTTCACTCAAAAAGTTCTGAGACATACAATTTGACCCTCGGGCCCTCACCTCTAACAGTTGTACCTTGTAACCCTATTTTGAAGCCCGCCCGATCGCTTTCGATAATTAGACACTCCTTAATTGCTCTTTCTCATCCCCATGACCTTCATACTTCTTTCTTAATATGAAATTATTAGCCTTTCATGCTAACAACTCATCATGAAGGAACCATCACATTTTCATTAATGAGCGAAATGCTCGATGAGATCTCCCATTAATACACATTAAACCAAGATCTCCAGAGAGTTATATTATCCCTTCCGATTGTTCATCTCAAACATAGGTCATCGCATTGGCCCGTTCATCAAATCTCCGATTCGTAATTTCTCTTTGTTGTACCTGCCATCTTCGCACTTCTAGGTATGCAATTACTAGTATTTAATTCTAACAACACATCATGCAATAGTCGTCGAGATTGTCATTAATAAGTGAAAGGCTCGACGAGATCTCCCATTCACACACATTAGACCAAGATTTGGTAGGGTTATATTATCCCTTCTAACTCTTCATTTCAAACATCGTCTAGTGCAAACAAACGTTCTCATAAACTTATGGAAACAACTCGACAACAATTCTGTGGAGATACAGTGAATATCTTCGGACTTGAGGACCCGAACTTCCAGTGGTCCAGGGCATACTCTTACTATTCGTCCTGTTCTACCCAGAACGAAGTGATTTGGACCTCTAGAATCTCTCGTGCAAGTTGTGTCCCTGAAGTTTTTGATTGTAAGGAGGTGGTCTCTTGGTGCACCGAAAAATATATTTCAATCCAAAGAATTATTCCACTGCACAACCATTCTCCTATTTCTTTCTCACCTCAGGTCTTTCGCATGATGTTAAGATTGTCGAAGCCAACATTGACCTTCAGAGGACAAGACTGCAATAAGTTCCTAGAAAAACATGATAACGGGTTGGACCTCTTACCCGAGTTCCTTGAAGACCTGACAACAATTCTTGAAGATATCACAAAGTTTCAGGTCATTTCCTTTAAAAATCCATTTCGAGAAATTGCTTGGTTGTTTACAAGAATAATGGGACAGGAATCCACGACAAGCATTTCCTGCATAGTTCTTTATATTTTGTACTTCACAGTCAAGGAACAATTCATTTTTTATTGGGGGAAGCTAATTTCCATTGAAATCTTTTCCCAACTGTAAATATTCAAAGAAGATAATAAATTTTATATGTCATCCTACTTGATTTTCGCAATAGCACATTGTTTTCCGTTTCCAAAACTATCTCTGTCCAAGAAAATAAACTATGAATTCGACCTAGTAACATTCTGGTACCAGGCCTCCCATTGTTTTTATGAGGTTTTTAATGACTTTGTCTCTGTTTTCAAACATTTATTGTTAGGAGAGGATGTTCCTCGGATGTCTGTCCATGCAACCAAGTTTTTGGACTGGAAGGGGACACTTCAACGAAAGGAAAATTACAGTGTAATAATGATCTTTGACTCCAAGGAAAATCTTGCTTTCCTTCCATGTCACATCACAGAAAAGATGTTTGTTACAGAAATAACAAGGCAATACAAATACTGGTTGCATTTTTTCCATGGCAAGAGAAAAAAAATAGTTCATTCCTCTTCCCTGGAAAGTCGGGGACTTCGTTTTAAGAAGTGTCAATAAGATTGACGAATTCACAGGCAATTTCAAGAACTTGAACCTAAAATATGTTCAAAGGCTAAGAGGGTTCGACCCTAATGGGAATTTTCAAGAACATTTACTATCGGTTGGATTTAGCATCTCTTTTATCCATATACGCCTGACTGAAGACAGATACAGTGACAACAAAACTCCTTCTTCTGATGATGGCGATGTAGAGACATTGCAAAGAACAATTGAATTGTACAAACAACAGGGAAAAGGCTATATTGAGAAGAGTGTCCAGCCCCCGACCAACACTCCCAAGAGCACAACATCACAGAGCATCACTTCAACGACCCACCCCAGTAAGAAATAAATCCAGAATTCTTCAAATGGAGGAGGAGATAAGAACCCTCCTTCTGGAAAAATTCATAGTTCTCACAAGCTTCCTGTGATGAAGAAGAGAAAAACCATTGTAGGGAAGGCGGAAGAGCCCAAAATGGAAATTCATGACATCCAACTTGAAACTTTTGTGGATGCCATATTCCGCAAAGTTGATCCACCCACAGACGTGATGCACCATAGTTACACAATGGAAATAGCTGAGATCGACATTTTTGATGAAGATGAATCCTTCGTATTCTAGAGAGTTGTTTTTGACGGCCAATCTAAAACTTTATTATTGAAAAGAGAGATGTAACAAATAAGAAAGGGAAATCTCGTTCAGAGATTAACCTTAGGAAAATGCAGTCATCCCAAATCTCTCGATTTCACTGCGCAACTGCAGATGCTCGTGATGATTCCATTGGAGGAATTGAAGCGGAGAATGCCAGACTGAACGACTAAATCAAGGAATTGGAGGAGGGTTTGATTCCTACCCCAGTGTTTTCCAGTCCTTTAGAAAAATCCATGCCTGACACCCCTGCAGCCAAGTTAAAAGGATCCTCTAGCCTCCTCACATGTTGTAGAGTCTATGTAGAGAAGAATATCAAGAAAAGAATGTAGCTAATTATTGAAGCCTTGGAAACATCACAAAATATAGCTTCTTTTCGAACGAGGGAAAATTATTTACACGAAAATTTGTAGATGAATTTTAAAAATGAAGAATGTTTCTATCTACAGACGGTGATACCTTTTTCCAACCATGTCATCAACAGATCGGATCTGAAAATAAGACAAGAGGATCTCCCCTCCCCAAACTAGATCAAACAATTAAAATCATGCTAGAAAGAGAAAGTTAAGAACCTACACCTCATTTTCGAATCATGTGAACAAGACATATCAGAGAAAGAAGAATTATTCAAAAACCTGACCCAAATAGACTTAGCCGGAAGTACCAACAAGGTTCAAGACCCAAAATTAATCCTCAAATCCTTGTCCTTAACAAAGCAGGCCTTCGATGAACAACTTGATATTTTAAAGGGGTTGTCTTTAGAAAAGTTTTACGGCATCCTTGAATATGGTGAAGATGACGTCAAGAACTGGCTAGTAGACTATTTGGCACACAATGAAGAAATTGAACAGGCTTTGCATAGTATTTTTATGGATCTAAGGAAATTAGAAAACAAGCTTTTCAACACAGAAATCCGGGATGAAATCAACATGGCCCCCATGAGAAGATGCATTGAAGAATGGCTCCAAAGGAGAATGGACAAGCTCACCAACGAAGGGTAACAATCGGTTGGCACGATTCCAGTGGTCGTCGACGAGAGCAAAAAAAAGGCATTAAAATTCATAGTAAGTCCATACTGATCACATCTTTCTTTCTTTATCAATCTAGTTATTCTACCTCTTTAAATACAAATATCTAACAAAAGACTCATAACTTCAAATTTATTCTTTTCAGGTCTTCCTCTCTATCGTCGTGCACTTCTTATTTCTACAGTTCTATTTCTTGTAATTATTTATTTTATGGTCTACGGGAGCCCCAATCCCAATCTATATGACAAACACATTTAAATTTCCATAAATATGGAACAAATTCCAAAAATATGTAACATACATTTTAATTTTTTGATCAATTTCAAAGAAAACTAATTCGAGAACAATTTCGACGGTGCCTTGTGGGCTTCTTTCAGAATGCTATTTATTTTTTCTTCAACTATGCTAGATGTTAGGAAATTATGTTTATTATATTTGAATGTTTAATGTGTGTGATTCCTAGTCCTTTTTTCCAGGAACCTTTATTTCAAGTCATTGAGACATAAATTTTCTAAGTCCCATATTTGAACTATACACGCCCCAGGAAAAAACTGCCTCGTTCACATATTAACCACATATTAATATAATATTATGATTAACTAATTCAAGAGATTCTTTGGGGGTCATCTACCAGCCCAATGTCTTATGGTTGGCGTGTGACACACTGGCCTGAGTCATCCTCTGCATGGAAAGCACATGTACTTCAAACTGCTTCCCACGTGTCTCTATTGTTTCAGACATCTATTTCTCCCTCGGTCCCACCATAACAGTGCATTTATTCCCATTCCAACCTGGCATGGACTACGTTGCCATGCAACACTTGTTTATAAAGTTCTTAGAGAAACACTAAATGCAAATTTTAATTATTAGCCAACTTTATATTAAATGTCATTAATTCATTCTCCAAAATATAAATAAATTATGTAAAAAAATAATAATATTTGATAACATAAATATATTATACATTAACTAGATTCTTGGCTTTTGAAGTAATAAACTTAATTCATTTTTGGTCTCATCCACACTTAGCAAATTTCTCCTTCATATCCTCTTGGAAGTAGATTTGGCTCTTCAATCCATTCTTTAATCATTAATATATGTTGTTGAGAAGTCAAATTGTCATTCTTCTAATATTTTAGAACAATCTCTATTATTATTCAACTATGCTTATATCTCACAATGTTAGGGTGATCACAAGGCACCCCTTTAAACATTTTCAATATACTATTCTTACGATATTTAAACAAAATCCAAAGTTCAACAAAGTGACTATATCTTACTATATCACAAATTAGATACTCCATTCTAACCTTTGAAAGGTCCTCTTTGGAAAGTCAAAGTAAGGGAGAACTATTACTCTGAAAGTGAAAACTATAGATTCATTTTTTTCTTAAAAAGAGAAAATATTCAAATCAAGGAGAGGATTCCCTCAAATAAAAATAGTTTTAGTTTCTTCACTTATATGTAATTAGAAAATAACTTTTTAATATGTCTATATGACATTTGAAATGAGTAAATTGAACACTTAGTGCTTCTCTTACATTGGGAGTACCAAGAATAAAGGGTCGAAATCCTCCATGGTTATTCTAAAATCTTCATTACAAATAACATTATCAAGGATAAAATTCCATCTTTCCAATGAACTTTCCTTCTTTTTTTTAAATATTAAGGCGATTCTATATTTTTACCCAACTTAGTATTTAAGAAAACTCTTATTCCATTTTTTTTGAGAATGAAATATGTGTGCTAGTTTTGAAGCTTACCCAAATGTGTGTTATTAAGGAGGAGGCATATTTGTTTGGCACGCGCTCTAATTTTGTAGGTTTAACTACCTTTATCCTTTACTAAAAAATCCCTAGCCTTGAATAGATGCAACTAGGGGATCCTTCCTGCAAAACACAAACTAGGATTCTTTATGAAGTTATGGCACCCCAACTTATACCCATACATGATGATTTGTCAAAGATCCTAATATGTGTTTGTATTCTTAGTCTCCATTAAGAATACTAGGGTTGCTAAACTCTACAAGACATTATTAATCATTTGAGGAAGTTTATTACCATGTCTCCAAAAGCTAGGACCCATGTTTTCAATATAAATGTTTGAATAGGTATTTATGTGGATTTATGCAAAGGCCTTCCTTTCCAAATTATGTTGGAGAGTGGGAATAAAATTTAGACACAAAATCTAAATTAAACGAATTTCATTTTGATAAAGACTCTATCTTGATCATGTACACATGGTGATAACATGTTCGAAGGAAAAATCTTCATAGACTATCAAGGTAAAAAATAATAAATTATATTAGTTGAAGTACTTGAAAATGGACCACCATTGGGCAAACCCTAGTAACACCTCAAAAGAACCTACACTAGTAATTTTGACAAAACTTATTGCTCCATATCCATAGGGATTCCATAAGGCATAATATGGTCATAATTATGGAGGCAATTCCCCTTCCAATAGTCTAGCTATAAGTTCTAGGAAGAGGAAGAGGAAACATGAATCAAATTCCTTAGATCAAAGAAGCGACCCAGTTGATATGACTTCATTACACATAACAAAGAAAGTGTTGGTGGTAAACACTTTGACAATTCCCAATCAAGAATATGGTTCAAGCGAATTCAAAAAAAAAAAACACAGAATTAGAAGACTATGAATTTCAACTAAACACTTTTTAAATTAAATAAATTTCTTATCAAATTATACAATTGAAATATAACATCTCACAAATATATCAACGACTTAATTATTTAAAAACAAAACGAATATAAATGATAAATGATAAATATAATCTCCCTTACCACCTTCAAACTTAACTTGAAAGGTCACTTAACACCCTCAAATATCATTGTGCATGTTTTTCTACCAATTCTTCTACCTGGGAAGTTTTAGTTTTATTTTTAAAATGGGCCCTTCACCTATAAAGTTTTGTTAAAAAGGCTCACCTTTCAATGATGAAGTTTTGTTAAAAAAATATGTGTGACATAGAAAATGAGAGTGGCTACTGTCTTTTTGACAATAAAATCCATGCATAACATGTTTTGCAATCTAAATATTGAAAGTAAGAAAAATGTCAAAAGGGGAACAAAGTTTCATAAGATACATAGAATTGATACAACTTAAGAAGACAAGGCATACAAAATTTGTGGTTGAAGTATCAGTTTATTTATCACTGTGAATGATGTTCACCAAATTTCCCAAGAGAAAACCCCAAATTCCACCACTTAAACACGTTCAATCCCTAACTCTTGGGTAGTCAAGGACTAGGATAACATATAAAGAAACCAAATCTAACAACATAAGTGGACATAGTAATGTAAATTGCAAAAGTATATTCACATTGGTAAATTTTAGAAAGAATGCATCAATAAAGGGGGTTGTGTTAATATAATACCTTTGTTTTTACCCTTTGGATGCATTAGATCAATTTATGTATAATTGTAAATAAGTTTTTATAATGATAGGAATCAAGACATATGAGCTTAAATAAATAACTACATGTGTAAGTAATGTAAATATCTTGTATGGATTCCTAGTGTGGAGCTCAACTCGATTGGTGAATGGTTAGGCATGTAATTGTAGTAATTATGCTTTTCTACGGAAAATGTGGTAGGCCTTTCATGGTATGCTCAAGGTATGTAAATATTATTTTAAAAATTAATATAAAGTTCCAAGATGGTTGCAAAGAGTACAACATGGACTATAAGTCTACTAGAGGAGAAAATGAAAGGAATCCCAAAAGTTGGGGGAGGGGGGAATCATCTTATGTTTTCTAAGAAATCCTACATTTTTATCATGTGCTTTATTTAAATCTCAACCATCATATTTGAATTAGAAGATAATCATTGAATGCATGTCATGGTTGGTGAAGAAGTTTACCTCACATAGGTATGAAGGCATGGAGTCTAGGTACAATTGTCTCGGGAAAGTGTAAAAGACTCCATCCTCATGGAAATGCAAACCTCCTCCACTCCCATGCACACTCTTCCCATTATAATTTAAATTCATTCATTCACTCTCACCATTCTCATGTTTGAGCACCATTGAAGTTATGAAAATTTCACCTATGTTTTAGACTAAGATACAAAACTTAGAAATAGTCAAAACTAGCTATGGGAAATAAATATGTGGACCTAGGAAGAGGAATGGATGGCTTTGAAGGAGTATAGATGCTGGGTTGTTTAGGAAACCTCCCTTTCGCTTGTTAATTGTTTCCCATTGGCTGCCTTAGAACCAAGGTATGCTTATGCTAAGTTATTCTAGAAGACAAACATTAGGATGGGTTCTTCCTACATACATTGAAAGCATTATAATGGAGAATACTCCCAAGGGACTATTCAGTAGAGAAGGGAGAAGTCATGGACCTAAGAGTCTTTCCCCAAAAAAATATTTTTCTCATCTCTGGTCACATGTCACTACTTTTCCTCAGCCACAAGGGTTTGGAAAACCTATGCTTATTTCAACCAAACTATGCAACCAAGTTCATCCAACAGTAGGCACACATCCAACAGTAGGAACACATCCAACTATGGCATTAAAACATCTCATCAATACTTTAATACTTCTCCTAAATTTCAATAATGCTTAGCCAACATAATGCATTGCAAATATCATAACATTCATCCAAGTAAAGAGACCACAATACACATATATAGGAAGCACCCAAGGTAGATGTCTGAACTTTATTTATATGAAAAATGTTACAATATATAAAAAGAGAGCATAGCCAACTACTTGTGGCTCTTTTACAGACTACAATTATCCAAAGCACGACTTCCTATAAGACTTGTTAATTCAACCCCTGAAGCATCTGTGGGCCTGCCTCTTTCAATTCTTGACTCTTCCACTACTCACTCAACCAACATCTAATTCACCCTATTGTGATAAAACCAAACTTAACATAATGGAAAAGCTTCTTGTACACCCTCGTATGAATGACCAAACTTGTTCAATGACTTTTCACATGTGGGAATCCTCTTTATATAGGGGGGGGTGCCTTATTTTTTTCCTTCTCTAAGGTGTTGTGCAAGCCCCTACATGTTCCAAAGTGGAACCAAATTTCAAGTTGTTTGACAACAGTGGAATGTTCATCCTCAACAATGGAATTTTCATCCTCTTGGATTTGCATGTATGAATCATGCTTCCAAGGCATCCCAACTTACATAAGTAAACTACAAATGGTCCACCACTCCATCCATTGATTAGGAAAGCATCATACAACCTTGCAACCTTTTACTGCAACCTTCTATGTCTACCTTAATCGATCAGGCAAGGTGCCTACCTCCACCCCATGGGTTGAGGCATTACATCCTCCACCATTAAACTTGTTGTCATCTTGACAATGTCCAACAAATGCTTGTCCAAGTGCATTAAGATTCTATGTCTTGAACTCTTGAATCTTGTCTTCATATTGCCACATTGCCTCTTTCCTTTCCCTACTATTCTTCTCTTCAAGTATGTCTTTCCGGATAACAAAGTAATCATACCTTCATTTCTTACCAAAGTGAACAATTATGTGTGCTAGTATCTTGTCGACTTCTAGATTTGGTTTGTTTGTGATCAATGCAGCGGTTTTGGATGGGCCATCTCTTCTAGGATTTCCTTGAATCCTGCAAGGATTCAACCGACTCACATGGAAAATTGGATGGTGAGATCTCATGTATTTTGAAGGCTCCAATATGTAAGTGACATTTCCAATCTTCTCAAGTACCTTGAATAGTCCTTCAACTGTCACAACAAAGAACCAAACATGGCACTTGGTGGCTTGAATTGCTCTCTACCCACTTAAAGTAAGACCAATTCACCAAATTAAAACTCTACCTTCCTTTTTCCATTGTTTTCCCAATGCTTCATCCTTTCTATTGCATTCATCAACAGAACATGACCCACCTCCAATCTATCCTACCATCTATTCATGAACCCCAAGGATGATGGGTTGCACCCATAGTATCCTTATAGAACTATGTGAAATGAAAATGATTTATATCCATTTTCCAACTCAAACAGACTATATCCCATTTCAAAAATCCTATGCATGTTGTAACTAAATTGGGTTGCATCTAACAACGTTGGCCAATTCAATTAGTCTACATGAAAAAAATACCTTAAGTAATCCTCCAAAATTCCATTGATATGCTATGTATTCCCACTGGTCTGCGGATGATAACTTGAACTCATCAACAACTCGGGTTCCAACAACCTTGAAAAACTCTATCAAAAATTTTCCTATGAACCTTGTATCTCTATCTAAAACAATGTTTAATGGGAGACCCCAATACTTCACAACATTCTTAAAGAACATCTTCACAACCTCCTTTGTTTCCCAAGGCACCTTTGTTGGAATGAATATAGTGTTATAACAATAGGTGTGTTCGTTTAACCATAGACAATATAACAATATTGTCACCCAACCATAGGCCGAAGCCACCCCCGAGCACCCTAACCTTGACAGAGAATGATTCCAGAAGAAAACCCTAGGCCTAATAGCCAATCAATGTAGCATACCTCTCTCCAAAGATAGCACACAAGGAAGAAATTCCAAACCATAACCAATAGAAATTCCAAGCCTAAACCGAGAATACAGGTTGCAGTAGTTGCAGCTGCAACTACTCTCCAGACTTGCGCACTTACTCAGTTTCTGCAGTGCGTACTCTTACATTTCTACAGTTGCGAGATGTGTGTACCAAATGAGCTCTGGCGCCTTATATTTATACTGTTTTCTCCAGGCTGTTTGGGCTGAATTCTCTTTCTGGAGGCTAAAGACTCAATATAAAATATTATCTTTAGCTGACTTTACTTCTAGGGTTATGTCCAAGTCTTTTAGGGTTCTTCTTTCTTCCTGAAATATTTTATTCTTATGAGGTTTATATATGGAGGTTAATACCTCCCACAACTACCATAATATCAACACTCCCTCCTATCTAGGGAGGTATTGAAAGCAATGGTCTTGAGTACAAACATACCATTCAATCGGTAGCATCATCATAGACATACATGCTATATCATGATTAGATCATGAGCACCATCATTACTATTAGTATCATCTGATAGAATCAATTGCATCATCTCTCGAAGACATACTCCATCTGAGTAATCAGGCATGATGTTGAATAAGTCACTCACTCCACAGAGTGATACAAGAACCATTCTTCTAATCCGGACATATGTTCTAGAAGAATAACTATTCCAACATATGTTGGAAGCCACACCATGGGCTACAAGGACTATTCTTCTAATCCATACATACGTCCTAGAAGAATGATTGTCCATGGTACATCAACAATCTGTCAACCTGGACCATTCTCCATAGGGAGAATGTTTTTCCACCAACAATGTTTCAACCTGGACCATCCTCCACGGGAAGGATTTTTGTCCACCAGCAATCTGTCCTTCCTGGACCATTCTCCACCTAAAGAATGTATGTCCATCATCACACTAACTATCCATCTAGTTGGAAATCAACTCCAACACTAGTGATAGTCTCCATGGCAATCATAGCAATGCCATCCAATAGAACACAACTGTGTCTATCCATAGTAGTACACAACTACTATCAAGTGATACACAACCACACCAAGTATCACATGACTATTTAATCAGTGACACATAGTCACAACTAGTGGAACACATCTGCCATAGTAGCATACATCTATTGTCCAGAGACATACATTCTCCAAAGCAATCATATCATCTAATATCAACCTGCATAGAAACAATATCATGATATAAACTGAGTTATCTGGGCCATTCTTCCACTCACATCTGTGAGATATGGAATCACATCTTCCCTCATAAAGTAAAACATCATCCATGGGCTATCTTGACTATTCTTCTCAAGCATAGAAGAATAATTGTCCCTGATTTTTTAGCCTGGACCATTCACCTAATTGGGCCATTCCTCCGACACTAATAATAGTGAAACCTGGAGAGAATGAGTCTGCCCTAGGGAATGCATGTCCCTGATTGTTGAACCTGGACCATTCACCTAACTGGGTCATTCTTACAGCACTAAACATAGCACAACCTGGATAGAATGAGTCCTCCATAGGGAATTATTGTCTGGACCATTTACTAATGGAAATGATTGTCCTGCACCAACCTCCAAAACGGAACATTCTTCGAAACTGCTCATAACTGTGAACTTCGAAATAATGACTTCCCGATGAGGCGGACCATTCTACTTGATCAATTCTCAAAGTGACTACCAAGAATAATGATTGTCCTAGTCCATTCCCCCACACTGGACATAAGGGAAATCATTGTCTATGGTGCATCAACAATCTATCAAACCATTTTCATTACTAAAATGACTCCGATCTGGACAATTTTCCGAACTGGAAAATGCATGTCCGTCATAAATCTCAAACCACTTTTTGAACTGGAAAGGAACTGCTCATCCTGGACCATTTTTCGAACCAAAAAAATGTTTGTCCATAAATCAATAACACATCAATTCTCCCTCCCAACCTAGGAGTAATACCCTCCTTTCTCAATAAGGAAGTTGTCTCCACGATCCCCAACTTATCTCTTACATACACAAACTTTTCTTCTTGGACAAAGGATTTACCAAAATATATTTTATTTGATCATCTGTGGAGATGTATTGGAGAACCAAATATATTTTTTGGACTTCATCACGAAGAATGTAATGTTTGATATCAATGTACTTTGGTCTGTTATGGAACACTGGTTTTCTCTGCAGGCTTCATATAGCTCTGATCATTACAATATATATCATGGTTGAATTCAACACTTATGTTTCTTGCTAGCTCGTGACATCATGGCAAGGCTCAAACTGAAACATATCCAAGTAGCACTTCTTCTGTCATCATGAGAGTTTTCCATGGATTAGCAATCCATCATCCCAGAATTCTAAGTAACTATTTTGATATCTCTTGTTGGACAACTAAGAGGGCGGGGGTGAATCAGTTGTCACTGTTCTTAAACAATTATGCTTCTTTTAAAATCTTTACAAGGCACTCAATGATGATCACAATAATGCAGGGAAATAAACAATGGCACATTCAGCATCAGTCACATATATTGAGAAACACAGTGAGGATATTTCCTGAGGAAACCCATACAGGGTAAAAACCTCTTCTTCTTTATATGATAAGAATTATTTACATTCTTTACATTATCATACATATGAGAACCAACTCATTGTGAGGCTACAACCTCTGTTTTTGCAAGATGCAACTTGTTGAGAGCACCAACTCTCTGTTTTTCTCTAGCACCAACTCCCTGGTTTCTCTAGCACCAACTAGAAGGAAGCACCTACTCCCTAGTTTCTCTAGCACCAACTAGAAGGAAGCACCTACTCCCTGGTTTCTCTAGCACCAACTAGAAGGAATCTCCTACTCCCTAGTTTCTCTAGCACTAACTAGAAGGAAGTTACTACTCCCTGTGTTCAAGCACCTACTTGAACCTCCGAGGACACCAGTCCTCCCTAGCACCTCCCTACCACCCTGAATTATCAATATGTGTTACTGAAACGTATTATAGTGATATAATTTTTAACAACAACTTACCAGTCTCATTACTGTTCTGCAAGATTTCGTTGCTCCGTCTGCCTCACAGTCTTCCTGCATGCATACATTGCACATTCTATTCTTCTTCCTTTTGTGCTCTGTACACCATTCCCATTCAATGCCCCTTTTTGCTTTTGGCCATACCAACTTGTTGGCAGCCAATTCATTTTTTTATTATTACTCTAAAAAATATGCCTACACCCCTTGTCTCATTAACGACAAATCATCGTCGCATTGTGCTACTAGACATTTGTTTCATTTTTTGCGACAATTGCAATTTCGATTCAATTTTCACAACTGAAAGTGTGAAAACACCTCTTTCATCGTTTGGACTGTCGTCGCCTTTTATTGATTTTTCCGAAAGACACTTGACCATTGGTTTATCACATGACTGCAAAATATTTTTCAAACTTATGTCCTTTAGCATACTCTTACCTTGATTGCGCATTTGGATCTATTTGATTACCAAGTTGTTGAGCATGAAGATTTACTGGTTACATTTGATTCTATAAAGGTCATGATTGATTTTGGTCTTATATGCTTTGATCCTTATTGCTATGAGCTCATCACTCATTGATTATATGAGATTTTTGGTTGCAATGTTTTAAAAACTTTGAA
>ML825095.1:45285-58204 GCA_009831015.1 Picea engelmannii | reverse complement strand
AACAGTTGTTGATTCATTTTGTGAATGATAGCTTTGTCTTCTTCATAGATTGAATTGTTATATAAGTTTTCTACATAATAGGTTTCCCTTATTGCAGAGATTTATCATCATAAGATTGTTATGATTTCTTTTATGTCTTGTTTTTCCTGTAACATACTTCAAGAAGCAGCTTAGCTAATCGTTTACGAGAAGCTTAAGGACTAAACGGTGTGAATTTCTTCCTCCAACCAGCTTAAGAAGCAATCATACACAGGGCAGACTTGGAGCATTTCCAGGTCAATTAGTTAGATGTTTACTGTTTCAATTAAGTAGTCTAACATAGATGATAGTTTAGCTAGATTTATATTAGATTGTTTAATTTCAGTAATATATATTAGATTGTTTAATTTTAGTAGTTTGTATTTCCTTTTCATAAATATAAAAATAAAAAAGAAATGCTTGGCTGTCTCAGGGCAACAAACACATGAGTTTTGCAGGTTTTTTCAAATCTGTAGGTTGTTCATAGTGTACATTTGTAAATAGGAAATATTATAGCTGATAATTAGATAGTTGATTTGAGTTATTATAATCATAATTAGTATCGTGTATATATAATAGTTAGTAGTTTATAGTTAGATTAGTGTAGTTTGCTTTATTAGTTTCTAGTTTCCTTTTTAAGTTAGTTTTCTTGTACTCTGTTATAGTTTAGTTTGTTTTATTTAGTTTAGTAAGATTTCTTAGCTCAGATCATTTCTCTCTGGTTTTCATAGGAGACCTTAGAGCGGCCAACGGAGTCGTTAAACTCATCAGGGTGGTCCATTCCAAACGGCTTGGGTTATTTAGACAACCCCGGACCGGTTCCACTCTCCCAGTTGACGGACGGTCAGTTTCGCCCGTCAACACGACTCCTGCACTTCACCTCCTTCTTCCTGCATGCATCACCCACCGTAGCAACAACAACCTCATCACTTCTCTGTCCCGTGTACTTATAGCTTATGTACACCTTGTGCATGCAATGTACACCATGCCTCTACCTTCTCACACTGCATTAATCTCTTCCACATATCGAGTACTCTGTCTGATCATCATGGTAACCCTTCATATTTTCTGGCAGTTTGCCCATGCATTCAGCATCACTGGATGTCATGCTGAGATTCCTCAGCCTCTCTGGCAGTCGAGACTCTTCGTCTTCTCTGGCATAGTCGAGCTTATACTTTCTGCTTCAATTACAAACTTCAATGCTCATCCACTTGTCAGTCGCCTCCACAAACAATCTTTGTTCTACTTCCTGACCTCTTGAGACTCTTCACCTCCTCTGTCAATCACCTCGAAGTGTCTTCGAGTCCTCTGGTAGAACTCATCACTGGTTTCTGTCAGGTTCACTGTATCGTGCAACAATAGCCCTCCGATCTCCTTTAGTTTCATCTGCTTCATTGAATGATCTTCATAAGCTTGCCTTTATTTCGTATTTCATCATTTCGGCTTTCCTGTGGCCAATTGTCTTGCTAGTCCATGTCTCGATCTCTGAAACTCTGAAACGAATGTTTTCTGTGCTAGCTCCTTCCTCTATATGACCATGGCCATGACCAAGCGCTTGTTCATAAAGTGCTTTTCGAGATTTTGTTTTTCGGCATTTCGGGACTCCTGATGTTGAGAGTCTCTGACTTCTCCATCTCCCGGTAATCGAAATCCTGGTCTCCAATACATCGAAGGGGGTCAGATCAATGGTCCATGATCTCTTAGAACCAACAGCTCAAATCATTTTGCGATTTCGCAAATCGTGATTTCAACATTCCTGTGGTGAATTTTCTTGACGCTTCCAACTACCGATCCGCGAAACTCTGAAATGGTATGGGATCAATGGTCCCAATAAACCCTTGATCTGACGACTCAGATCATTTCACGATTTTGCATTTCGTGATTTCAGCATTCCTATGGTATTGTTTCTTTCCTCTCCAAGTCGCAATTCGCGAAACCCCGAAATTGAGTCTTTGACATGCTCTGATCTTCTGCCACGCGTCCCTCTTGGATCAACAGTCAATATTTTATCAAGACTTCGCAACTCCACGAGCCTTCGTTGTGCCTGATCAATGGTCCATATTTGACCTCGATCTAACGATTGAGATTATTTCACGATTTCTCATATCACGAGTTTGAGAGGTGAAAGGCTGGAGCATTTCATACCTTTGACTTTCTAGTCAGTGAAATGTGGATCTATGTCCACGTGTCCTGCCCATATATGGATGGTCCTCCTTATTTCAGGATTTTGTATACTTGCTTCTCCTTGCACTTTAATGAACATGCAGGTTCTCCCTGATCCAACGATGGTCATAACTTATGCTCAGATCTGACACCTGAGATCTGTCCTCCTCTTTTGCGTGTTATTCTTATCTACAATTAGATCTGACAGTCCTCCTTCTTTCAAGAATTTAAATGGGATCCAACGATCACTGACGCTTCTCCTCCCGAGCTTAGGCACTACAATCGACTCTGTGCTAATTACTCCTGAGCTTTCTTTGTTCCTGTTTTTCATCGATGCTTACTCTGATCTTGTCATCAATGACCTGCCTATAATCCTTTGCATGTTTGCTGCCATCTTTGCTGCTGTACTTGCCATCAATGACAAGCATACACTGTCTGTAAAACATGCCAACATCTCTATCATAGAAATTTTTCACCACGCTTTTGTTTTATATGAGATACTCTGCATCAAGTTGTCTGAATCCATACAAGGTCTTCTTATATCTGCATACATGGGTCTCTTTCTGGTATACCTCAAAATTTTGATATTTCTTTACAGAAGCTTCTTCTTCAAATTCTCTTATTGGGAAGAACAATATTTTACAACCACTGATGTAAACTTCAATCCATGGATGTTGCAAGAGATATAATAACTCAGATAGAGGTATATCTGGTTTATGGGAACAAGTTGTTATCATAGTCTTCTCCTCCTTCTGGAAGAACATCTAGTTCTAAATCTCGCAATGCTTCCATTCATAATCATTTTTCACAATTTCTTACATATATTGTTCTTCATCATATCTTCCATTACTTTTGCTTGATTTCTTCTATTGGGTTCAAACCAAGCTAGTAGTCTTGTGATTCTCAGTATAATAACTGGTTGTTCTAGATTTTCTTTCTTTCTTGGAATTTTCATGTTTCACTTTAGCTCTTGGGTCCATGGAGTCTTCTATAGATTCCATGCCCCGAAGATTCAAACTTCTTCCTTTCATCATAGGATCATGGATGTAGATGGACAACCAAGGATACTTTAAGGCTTCTTTTCGAAGAAGACTTCTTCTAGAGTCAAACTGAACACGTATTGTTTATCATGGTTGCTACTTTCAATTGGAACATGGATAGATACTTGATAATCCTCGATGGATCATATAATTTAGGATTATCTCCCTCCCAATCCTTGCTTCATGCATGAATGCATGCTCTTCTTTTGGAATTTTTTAATTGACTCCCTCCATCTAAGAGATTTCATGCTTCTGTATGCATCCTTATTACCTTATGCAAAGTGTCACAAGTATTTTTCTAATTTCCTCTTGATTGCTGACTTCTTTCTGTTTTGACTTCTTTTGGGTCTCTTCAAGTTTGATTCCAATTTCGGTTTATCTGGCAGTTGTTACTTATATAATAGCTTCCACATGAATTGTTACCAAGGATTGTCAATGTACTTCATCTTCTCATGTGTATTGCTTGACTTGTAGTCATCATGATAGCAATCCTTATCTTGTTATTCTTCCATAGGTATTGTTTCACTTGAATATCTTATCTTCTAAGAAATAGATATGCAAGATATGTACAAAAATTGTGTAAACATGGTATTATGAAGAATATTGTTACCTTGTTTTAGAAGAAGAAGTTTGTTTTATCCTGCTTGGCCTTCTTTGAGGGTTCCCTTTCTTAGCAACGGATGCGTCGTGTGTTTCCTTTATTTTCTTTAACTCGGGACAATGATTCCTGTAGTGACCATATTTTTGAGAGTTGAAGCATTATATTTTTGACATATCTTTCTTTTGATTTGGTTTCTTCCTTGAGTCAAACTTCTTTTTCCTGAATTTCTTGAACTTTGTTGTGTATGCTTGATCATCATCTTTCCTTTGGAATTTCACTTTTGTGCTAATCCTTGATTCTTCTTGTGCACAACAAGTCCAAAGTTCTTCAAATGTGGGATACTCCTTCCTTGTGTTCATGCTTGCATCAAATGCATCCCATGTCTTGGGAAGACCATTGAGTACTATATTTACCAGTTCCTTCTCTGAAATGACTTATTCAATAGCTTGTAGTTGATCTCTTAACTAAGAGATTCTCACAAAGTATGATTTTATGCTGTCATCATCATTCACTTTCATCTCACAGATCTCATTCTTCATATTCATTACTTTTCCAATGTTTCTGACCGAGAAGAGATTAGTTAGGGCATCATACATATTTTTAGACGAGTCAAGATGACATATGTAGGGTATAAAGTGGTATTTTACAGATTCCACTATGATACTCATGGAATTGATGTCATTGTCCTTGAACTTGTCCATAATTGCAACGTTCTGAGGTTCCTTCTCTTTTCCTTCTTCAAACTATGGTTCCTCGATCTTTCCTTTTATGATATCCAATACTTTGTTATTGGAAAGGATGAGGTCAATCCTTGTCTTCCATGCTATAAAATTAGAATCCCCTTCTAACTTGTTTTTTGACTTCATAGAGTAAGTCATGACTGCTTTGACTTTGACTTGGTCAACCTTTGATTTTGACCAAAAACTCAAACTTGGCGGTTTGGCTTGCTGAGAGTACTAGGAGGTGCATTGGGTTAGGAAGCACTAGGCTATCCATAAATTAGGTCAATCTCTTAACTTAAGGTGCCTCAACAAGAGGGTTAGGGTTTCATTGTTATAGAAAAAAACTGACTGCAACTGCAACTGTAACTAAGAAAATCCTCCCAATCTATCTTCCAGTGGTTAGACTGTTTGAAAATAGTGTGGTACCATAACCTATTAGAATAATAGGTGTGCTCATTTAACCATAGACAATATAGCAATATTGTCACCCAACCATAGGCCGAAGCCACCCCCGAGCACCTTAACCTTTCTAGAGAATGATTCTTGAAGCAAACCCTAGGCCTAATAGACAATCAATGTAGCATACCTCTCTCCAAATATAGCACACAAGGTATAAAGTCCAAACCATAACCAATAGAAAGTCTAGGCCTAAACTGAGAATACATGTTGCAGTAGTTGCAGTTGCAACTACTCTCTAGACTTGCACACTTACTCAGTTTCTGCAGTGCACACTCTTACATTTCTGCAGTTGCGAGATGTGTGTACCAAATGAGCTCTGGCACCTTATATTTATACTATTTTCTCTAGGTTTTCTAGGTTGACTTCTCTTTCTGGAGGCTAAAGACTCAATATAAAATATTCTCTTTAGCTGACTTTACTTCTCGGGTTATGTCCAAGTCTTTTAAAGTTCTTCTTTCTTCCCGGAATATTCTATTCTTGTCAGGGTTACACGCAGAGGTTAATACCTCCCACAACTACCATAATATCAACAGATAGCATACTTGAAAAATTGGTCAACTACAACCAAAATCTAATTATAACCTTGTGAAATTAAAAGCTAAGTGATGAAATCCATAGACACACTTTCCCAAGGTCTCTCCATTAATGGAAAATATTGGAGTGGACTAGCCTACATTCTAGTGTCTACCTTGTCTTGTTAGCACACAAGATAGGTCTAAAGGTATTCTTCCACATCTCGCCTCATACATTTATAGTAGTAACCTCATTATAGTAATACCATTGTCCTTTGATTTCCTAGGTGGTATACCCAAAGTGAATCATGGCACTCTCTCAAGAGTTCCTTTCAAAGGGTAGATGACTTAGGAACATAGATGCAATCATTAAAGTACATAAATCCACTATCCATCCAAAATGTCCTTGTCTTTCCCTCCTTCACCTACTTCATGATGTTCAAAGTTATTGGATATTTTTACAATCCTTGTTTGATCTTCTCATTCAATTTTGTAAACAGTCGCACTTGACTACCCATATGCATCAACAACTCATCCTCCTCTAAGGCTGCAAGCTATGCCTTCCTACTCAAGGTATCTGCTACTTCATTCATCCTACCTAGTTGGTACTTAATGGTCAAGTCAAAATTTTCCAAGAAATCTTGCAACCATTCTTTCTTAGGTGACAACATCTATTGGGTGACAAAGTGACTTGTTGGCACATTGTCTATCTTCACAATGAACGATTTCCTAATAAGTAATACCTTCATGCTTGCAGGAAATGTATCACTGTGGCATCACTTTTTGATGGATGAGATACCTCCATTTATGATCTTATACATTTCTACTCTCATAGGTCATTGGATGAACCTCCTGTGACAAAAATCCTACAATGGCAAAGTCTAAAGCATCTATCTACACTTCAAACAATTCCTCAAAGTCTGATAGCTTCAACAAAGGTTCCATCACAAGTCTGTACTTCAATTCTCAAAATGTTGTCTATGTTGGGTATGTATTATATTATTTTCATGATTAGTCCCATGCACGGTATGTTGTGCCAGGGGGGGCGGAGCCCTTGAAAAACAAAAATTGGGTTGTTTTTGGTCTAATTTTGGGCAGTTTTTTGGCCAATGGTTTTTCATCCCATTGTAATATAATTCCAATTAAGGAATATAATCCGGGTTGATGGATTAGGGTTTTGGATGTTGTGGAATAATACATATTGTATTGTAAATGGTGAAGTTAATACAATGAGACTTAGAGGTGTGGCTCTAAACATTTTGTTCGTTTTTCTGGTTAAGGATTTCTATGGTAAATTTATGAGTACCGTGTGTGAATTCTATTGTTTTTCTTTCTATTTTATAAAGAATCTATATGTGCATTGTTATGCTATAAAGGTTTAAAAATTATAGTTTGGCACTTATCTGGGCCAATTACATGGTCTATTCTTCTTCACCAAATCACTTACTAGTGTTGAAACATTAGACTAACCTTCAACAAATATGTGGTAATAGTTAACCAAAACAAGGAAACTTCTTACCTCATGAACTGTTCATAGTTCCTCCCAATCCTTGTTCACCCTTATCTTTGTAGGATCCATTTGAATACATCCTTTTCCAATCTAATGGCCTAACCTTGGAATTTTGATTTGCCTTTGGACTTCTTTAAGTATAACTAATTCTACCTCAACACCTCAAAGACTTATTCCAAATGTCTCTTATGGTCTTCCATGTTCTCACTAAACACCACAATGTCATCTAAGTACACAACCATTGACTTTTATAAGAATGCTTTGAATACATTATTCATCAAGGTGCAAATTGTAGCAAGGGCATTACACAACACAAAAGGCATAACAAGAAATTAAAATATGGCATACCTTGTCACACAAGATGTATTCATCTCATCTCCTTTCATAATCCTTACTTGGTATTATCCTTGGCTCAATTCCAACTTTGAGAAAACCTTTTCCTTAGCCATCTTGTCAAAACAATCCCTTGCCAAAGGTAAGGGGTACCATTTTCTTATGGTTTGCTTGTTCATTGCATGATATCCCACACACATCCTCAACTTTGGTGTGTCCCTCTTTTGAAATAGGAATGGAGCACCATATGGGGACCTAGAAGGCTTGATGAAGCTAACATCAATCTGTTCAATCAATTGCCACCTCAATTCTTCCAATTCGGGACTAGAAATTTGATAGGGAGCTCTAGTTAGAGGCTGAAACCCTGGTTCAAGATCAATACAATGGTCAATAGTGCACCTAGGAAGGAGCACTTTAGGAAAAGAGTCAATCATATAGATTAAAACCTCACCCAACACATTGGAAAGTGTTGGTGGAATATGGGTCCTCACTCCACCCTCATCCACTTATTTAATGAATGTTATGAAAAGATGAGACTCTAGGCACATGGTTTCCCTCTTCATGCTCAATGAAGATACTATATACATTCTTTCATTTATCTTACTTGTTGTTATGTGAATAACACAAGTATTCCATTCATGAAGTATCACCAACTTGTCTACAAATGGAATGAGAAATAATTGCATTATCCTTAGAAAGTCCTACCCAAGAATGACTTCAAAGTCATCCATCTGCAATACTGTAAATTTTGGATAATCCTTCCATTTATACAATTTTATGTGAACAATGGATGCAACCCCAATAACTACCTTATCCTTAGAATTGACTGCCTTGACGAAAGCACCACGTGATGCAACTCTAAGTCCAAGTTCACTTGCCAAATCCTTCCTCAAGTAGTTGTGTGAGGCCCCTGAATCCAACAACACCTACATTTTCCTTCCATTCACAATGAATTCCACACAATAGATTTAATTTAGGTTATGTCCTTAGTTGTCAGCCAAGGTACTTGTTCATTGCAAAGGCTCTACTAATAAGGTCTTCTCTCTTCCGTCTTCCCCCAAATCCACTTATTCCCAACTAGTTAAAGGAAATGAACTGCAACAAGAATAAACCAATATTTTTCCTTTTCCTAAAGTGGTTTATCAATGGGTATCACATTCTTCAATATTTAGAAGGTTTGTGATGCAACATCTAGGATCAATTGCATTTGAACCCAAGGCAATCCAAAATGCATCCTCTAAGACTATTGTGTACACATTAACTTGTTTGAAATGCAATCTAAGGTGCAGTGGAAAACCCAACCAAGTTTCTCTTGGACCAATTGAAGCCTCCAACCACAAATCTATGCTATCTTCCTCTGCCTTTATCCAACCTCCAATGATTTTTGGCACTATTTTGAACAACTATTGGAAGAGAGGTCATTCTAACACTTGTGCTACTAGGTGTTTTCAAAATTAGTGACATTCCTTACCAAGCAACTTCCTCACTAATAAATGATCACAAAGTCATCTCAAACTGGTCAAACTACCCTTCTAACCTATTTCTTCATTTTGGAACATGGTGAAGAGCATCCAACAAAGTTTTCAAACCAATTTTTTGTAGAAGTTGCACCTTGGTCCTATCTTTCCACTAGAAAGGGGGTGAAGAGTATGCTCTGATACCACTTATCATGGACCTAAGAGTCTTGCCCAAAATATGTATTTTTGTCATCTCTAGTCAGGTGCATTACATTGCCTCAACCACAAGGGCTTGTCCAACCTACAATTAGACTACACCTCTTCACTTAAGTTTTGCCCATAACTTTTCCATAGGCTACATTGTGTTAGATATGCAACTAATTTCAACACAACCAAGTGCATCCAACAATAGGAACATATACAACCATGGCCTTAAAACATCCCAACAATACTTTTATACCCAACTAATATTTCAATAGTACTTAGCCAACACAATGCATTTCAAAGATCATAGCATTCATCTAAGTAAAGAGACCACAACACAGATGTATAGGAAACACCCAAAGTGGGTTCCTTAACTTTATTTAGTAATATGAAGAATTTTACAAGATACAAGAAGGGAGCACTGCAAATTTCCTAGGCTCTTTTGTAGAGTGCAATTATCCAAGGCACAACTACCTATAAGACTTTCCAATCCAACTGTTAAATCATCCAGAGGCCTACCTCCTGTAGGTATTGAATCTTCCATTATTCACTCAACCAACATCTAATTCACCCTATTGTGTCAAACCTAGAATTAACACAAATATAGAGCTCCTTGTCCACCCCTATATGAATGACCAAACTTGTTCAATGACTTTGCACATGTCGATGTCCTCAACTATAAAAGGGGGTTGCCTTGCATTTATATTTCTCTAAGGTATGAGCAAGCCCCTCCATGTCCAAAGTGGAAACAACTTGAAATATATTTGCTAACAATGGAATGTTCATCCCCTTGCATCCATACATTTAAACTTTGCTCCCAAGGCATCCCAGCTTGTATAAGAAAACTATGCATTGTTCACCACTCCATCCATTGACCAGGAAAGCAATGTCTAGCCTTGGAAACTATTGTCACAACCTTTCGCACTTTCCTTAACCAATTGGGAAAGGTTCCCACTATGAACCATGAGTGGAGGACTTATAGGAGATGTCTTCTTTGTACTATGTGGACTAACTTAGAATATATTGTCTAAGCTTGAGAGCAATTGTTTTAAGTGAGTGACTTGTTAGTCTATAGATAGTTTCTTTCACACTAGTGGCCTCATAGTTTGACTTGTGGTTGTCATCTACAATGGATGCCTACAATTGGGTGGAAAATTGCTCATATGTGCCCAATTTATTGGACCATCTTGGTGAAAAGATAAGTGTTCAATATTTGATCTTTATTATTTGTTTATAACTCTGCAATTAAGTTTAATGTTTGTGTATGGATAAAATTCAAATTGAAATCCTTGGTTTGAATGAGCTTATGCATGTTTATGTTAATGTTTATGCCATTATTATAGTTCTTTGCATTTCAATAGATAAGAGCATAATAAGAACAAGATCACTGAGAAATACACATTCACAAGAGACACAACATTTATCCTGGGAAACCCTCTAGGGGAAGAAAACCCAACAAAAACTTCCTTATCATAAATAGCTTATACAATGTTCAAGAGATAACTCAAACCAATACAGAAATTCATCCCCAAGAGATGTGCCACTCTTCTCCCTCTCTCCAACTAGTAATTGCAACTTGCCTCATAAGAGAATGAGCAAGTGAGTTGTGTGTTTGAAGTGAGGCACTAGCCTCTTATTTATACAAGACTGGCACATGTGAAAGGTCACAACTGGCAGGGTCGACCTCTCACTCTAGGTGGGTAAACCCACCTTTAATTAATTCTAGGTCTTCCATAATAACTGTTGGGGCCGACTTCTTATTCTACACTTTGTAATTGTCCAATGACCAATCTGCAAAAGGGGATTTGGTCCTTATACAATTACCGACATGATTAATCCTCAATGGGGATTAATCCAATAACAATAATAATAATAATAATGACATGATTAATCCGCAATGGGGATCTAATCCAATAATAAAATAATAAGAATGCTCTTCGCAGTTACATTATTTCAACACTCCCCCTNTATTCTTCATCAACATCAGGTGAGAGAGGTCTACATCATCAGTGGCATCTGGAGGAAAATATCGCCAATATCATCTTGAAACATTGTCTAGCACATCTACGAGTCATTGGAAGTTTTCTTCATCAGTAGCATCATCATTCTAAAAAGAATGCTAGCATCATCTACATCAAATATGTATCAGTAAAAATGATACCTCATCACAACACTAGGCTGGCACATCACAGTACTAAACTAGCTCAATGTCACAGCGGTTAAGCTGGTAGCTCAATGTCAGTCACATATTGCTTTACGTCTAACAACTAAGTCAGAAGCAAGTAATATCATCATCTAGATTTACGTCTAACAACTAGGTCAGAAGCAAGGAATCACAGCGTCATGCTTTATGTCTAATAACTAGGTCAGAAGCATGACTCATCTTGCTTTATGTCTAACAACGAGGTCAGAAGCAAGGAACACATCAACATCTTGCTTTACATATAACAACGAGGTCAGAAGCGAGGAATCACAGCGTCATTCTTTACATCTAACAACTAGGTCAGAAGCATGACTCATCTTGCTTTACATCTAACAACGAGGTTAGAAGCAAGGAACCGACAGCGTTATGCTTTACGTCTAACAACTAGGTCAGAAGCATAACTCATCTTGTTTTACGTCTGACAATGAGGTCAGAAGCAAGGATCACATGGCGTCATGCTTTACGTCTAACAGCGAGGTCAGAAGCATGACTCGTCTTGCTTTACGTCTAACAGTGAGGTCAGAAGAAAGGATCACACAACGTCATGCTTTACGTCTAATAGCAAGGTCAGAAGCATGACTCATCTTTCTTTATGTCTAACAGTGAGTTCAGAAGCAAGGAATACATCTACTCCCCCTTTCAAGGAGGGTCCTTTTAGACAATACCAATATTATCTCGAAAGTGTTCAAAATTTACACGAGATGGAGGCTTAGTCAACACATCAACAGCCTATTCATCCATGCTAATGTACTGGAGCTTCAAGGCTCCTCTCTATACCATGTCACGGATGAAATGATAGAGGATCTCTATGTGCTTTGACCTATTGTGGACCACAAGATTCTCTATCATTTTAATGCAGCTTTGATTGTCACATAGAATCGCGGTTGCTCTCATCTCCAAATCAAATAGGCATGTCAACAGCTTTCGAAGCCATATAGCTTTGCAGCTAGAAGAACATGCGGTAATGTACTTTTCTTCCACTGTGCCGAGAGCAATACTGGATTGCTTCCTACTCTGCCACGAGATCTTAGTTGATCCCAAACTGAAACAACATCCGGAAGTGCTTTTTCTATCAGCAATGCTTCTTGCCCAATCTGCATCAGTATATCCACTCAGTGTGAAATCATGATCTCCATCATAGATGAGACAATAATCCAATGTACCTTTAAGGTACCTCATCACATGTTTTGCAGCCACTAGGTGAACACGTCTGGGCTCTACCAGAAACTGACTCAAGGTGTTCACTGCAAAACAGATGTCTGGTCTAGTGTTCGTCAGGTACATCAACGATCCAATAATCTATCTGTACAGAGTGGCATCTATCAAATCTGACGAAGTATCAACCAGCAACTTCAGCTTTGCTTCCATGGGAGTGTTCATGGACTTGTATTCTATCATGTTGAATCTCTTTAATATTTCGACCGTGTACTTCCCCTGGTTAAGGAAGATTCTTTTCGGACTCTGCCATACCTCAAGACCTAAGAAGTAATGCATTAGGCCAAGGTATTTCATTTCAAATTCTGCGGCAAGTCTCTGTTTACATTCAGTGATGATATTTTCTTCTCCAGTTAAGAATAAGTCATCCACATACAGTAATAGTATTACTGGTTCATTATCCATGATCTTGAAGTAGAGATTTGAATCTGCTTTACTCTTGGTAAAGCCCAAGCTCGTCAAGAAACTGTCTATACAGCCAT
>ML825095.1:24005-41438 GCA_009831015.1 Picea engelmannii | reverse complement strand
CATGACAAAGAAATCAAAGATAACACAATGACCCAAATTTTAACAGGACTGAGTGTATGTTTTAAATATGCGAATAAATTCATCTTCTATATTAATCAATGTACATGATAACCTACATATACAAATACAAAATTTTCAGTAACCTGCATCTAAGAAAAAACATTTTGAATAACCCAATACAAAAACTATAAATTGTTGTTAGAAGTTTCTTGTATGCACCTTGAATTTGGTATTTAATCCTTTTGAAAGAGCTCCTCTTAGTAAGAAGGAAAAAACATGATTTATAGAACCCTAGATTCATTTGCATGCACTACTCAATTCCATCCCTAGATAATTTTGTCGTGATAACAAAATTACTAGGTTTGTTTATTTGCACTATCCTATTAATATCAATAAAAACACAGGTTTTAAAGAAATATAAAACCTAAAAATTCCCTATGAACTAGTGTTGATTATTTGGGTTGGTTTTCATTGATGTCAACCCTTGAAGAAAGTCTGGTAGTGAATTCTAGTAGCACAAAGGTTTGGGTAATGGACCCAAATTTTTTTGATATATAATGGTATGGGTTTTAATATATCTGAAGGTAATACTATTCTAGATGGATAGTACATGTCATTCCATTTCTGATGGTATGTGGAATGTCACATAACTCCTCACAGTTAGAGAGTTATGGCCATGTGAAATTGGATATTGTAATTTCAGGCATTGTAGTGAAAGATGAATCTGCAGACAGAAGGAAAGAAGTCAGAGATCAGAGAGATTATGAATCTACGAATGAATATGATGATGAGTACACATCAAAGCAGGAATTGTTCTGATCCATCCTTCTTAGATACTCCCAAATAATATGAATAATAGACAGGGGGAGTCTATGTGGTAGCTGAGACAGACCAGAGAACCATCCTACGAGTGTCTTGCAGAGTTTGAGTAGACAAATTCAGTGCATTTAGTTAGCAGAAGTACCATATGATATATCAATCATTTGTAGTAGTACTTCATGATAGTATAATGACATATGAGTCAAAATTATGAATAGTTGTGTAGCAGAGTGTTGGACAGTATGGACAGATATGGATTCATACGAACACTTAGCAAGTTTGGAAAGATATATGACAGTGGATGAGAGCATGGATTCCAAATTGAAAGATATTTTTTGGAAACATGAAGTGCATACAACATTTCACATTCAAAATAGAGTAATTCTTAGAAAAACAATGACAAAACTCCCTACGATCTATGGAAAGGAAGACTAGAAAATGTGAAGCACTTCATAGCATTTGGAAGAAAACGCTACATCAAAAGAGAAGATGGCAGAATGGGAAAGTTTGAATCTCGTGTGGACAAATGAGTACTTGTTGGTTACTCAAGTACAAAAAAAGCATACAAGTATTACAATCTGAGATTGAACAAAGTTGTGGAAAGCATAAATGTAACAATTGTTGAAACAGGTGGATGAGAATCAAAGGAAGAAGAAAATGAATCAGTGGAACAGCTTTACGAAGAAGAAGAAAAATTTGAAGAAGAATTAGAAGAGCAATATGAAGAAGATCAAACAGAAGTAGAAGATCAAGTTCAGCAAGTGCCTCCAAAGACACCTAGCAAACGAGTACAAAAGAATCATCCTTCAGATCAAATTATCGGAAACAAGGATGCAGGAGTTGAGACTAGAAGAAGAATATGTTCACGAGAACAAATGCACCTAGCACTCTTATCTACGATTGAAACAAACTGTTTTGAAGAGGCTAGTAAGGATGAATTTTGGAATAAGGCCATGAATGAAGAATTGGATCAAATAGAGAAGAATAACACTTGGGAATTGGTTCCAAGACCAATGAATAAGAATGTGATTGGCACAAAGTGGGTTTTCATAAATAAATTGAATGAAGATGGAGATGTTACAAGGAACAAATCTAGATTGGTATGTAAAGGATACACACAGGTTGAATGAATCGACTTTGAAGAGACATTTTCCCCAGTTGCTAGAATGGAAGCAATCTGATTGCTCTTAGCTTATGCATTCTCCAAGAATATTAAAGTGTATCAGATGGACACAAAATCAACCTTTTTGAACGGGGAACTTGAAGAATAAGTATAAATTGAACAACCAGAAGGATTTCAGTTGTCAGAGAATGCAAATTACGTGTGCAAATTGAAGAAGGCCTTGTATGGTCTAAAATAGGCTCC
Source organism: Picea engelmannii (assembly GCA_009831015.1). NCBI lineage: Eukaryota > Viridiplantae > Streptophyta > Pinopsida > Pinales > Pinaceae > Picea > Picea engelmannii. Next base: position 39,253 of record ML825095.1, on the reverse strand, counting down.
TAAAGCATGGTACTCTAGACTGGATAAATATTTACAGCAGGCATGGTTCATAAAATGAAATGTAGACAACAACCTCTACATCAAGGTAACTCAAGAGAGTATTTGATTAATTGAAGTTTATGTTGATGATATTATTTTTGGAAGTAATGATGACAGGTTAAGCTAGAAATTTGCAAAGGATATGTAGAATGAATTTGAAATGTCATTAATTGGAGAACTATCCTTCTTTCTGGGTCTTCAGATATGTCAAAGAAATCAAGGAAATTTTATTTGTCAAACTAAGTATATCAAATAAATGCTAAAGAGGTTCGGAATGGAAGATTGTAAACCAGTTACCACTCCTATGCAAACAAGTTGCAAGTTGAGCAAAGATGATGATTCAAAGTCTACAGACCAGAGGCAATATAGTTCAATGATTGGTAGCTTACTATATGTGACAACATCTAAAACATATGTAATGCAGATAGTTGGACAAGTGGCACGATTTCAAGCAGCACCAGAGGAATCACATGTATTAGCGGTGAAGAGGATTTTTAGATATCTCAAAGGAACATAAGAGTTTGGATTATGGTATCCAAAAGGAAAGGATATATCACTTATTGCCTACATAGATGCAGATTGGGAAAGTTGCATTGATGACTGACGAAGAACCAATGGAACATCGTTCTACTTGGGTGAGTGTTTAGTATCTTGACTTAGCAAGAAACAGTCATCAGTATATTTATCTACATCCGAAGAAGATTATATTGCAGCAGCAGGATGTTGTACACAGGTTCTATGGATGAAAAAAACTTTGACAAATATACAGGTTGAGTATGATGAGCCCATTCCAATCTATTTTGATAATACCAACTCCATCAATATCTTAAAGAACCTAGTGATGCACTCCAAGACGAAGCACATTCCAATCAAGTATCACTTTCTATGGGAACAAGTTGCAGAGAAGAACATCAGAAGTGAATATGTGGGCACAAAAGAACTAGTGGAATAAATCTTTACAAAACCACTTCCACGAGAATCCTTTGAGTATCTTCGCAAGAGACTCAGAGTAATTTCTACACCAAAATGAATGCTTATCTTATATGTCTTAGATTTACATGAGGAAGCACCATAAAGAGGACAGTTTAGGTTGGGAGATCCGTTTCAGGAAGAGTTCAGTTAGGGGGAGCAGCTCCAGATGGAAAGATACATTTTCCATTGATGAAAAAGGGGGAGAGATTTATCATATGCAAAGGTAAATGCTTGGAGAAAGAGCATAGAGGCATGGTTCCAAGGGGAGCGATGGTCAAAGGGGGATCATGAGTGATATGACTTTAGTATTTCATTATATTTTTGCCATCAATGCCAAAGGGGGGTATTGTTAATTATTTGGGTTGGTTTTCATTGATTTCAACCCTTGAAGAAAGTCTGGTAGTGAATTTTGGTAGCACAAAGGTTTGGGTAATGGACCCAATTCTTTTTTTATGTAAAATGGTATTATTTTTAATATATTTTAAGGTAAGACTATTCTAGATGGATAGTACATGTCATGTCATTTCCGGTGGTATGTGGAAAGTCACATAACTCCTCACGGTTAGAGAGTTATGGCCATGTGAAGTTGAAGAATCCTCATGAGTCATCTAGAAGCCCCAAAAGGTCAAAGTAGTCAAAGTGGTTGCAAAGACGAAATTATTTAAATAATAAAGTGAAGTGATGAGTGTAGTATAAGTCAAAGTATAAAAAATAAATTATTTAAATAATAAAGTTAATGGAGAAATTACTAAGTGGACAAGTGGTTAGAAGTGGGTTAGCCATAAAATAAGGAAAGTGGTTTAAGATGGTTAGAAGGTAACCCCTTGAGGAAGCTACATAAAAGTATAAATAAGAGGCAAGGGTCTCTCATTTAATCACACTTGAGCATATTGAATATCAACAAGTGACGGAGGTAACCAAAGGATATCTAAGGAAAATTTCAGAGGGAAGGTGAAGTAAAGTGATGCAGGATCATCGCCAACAAAGCATGAGTGGAGGACAGTTAAGCGCACTAGCATGCATTTTGATGAAATAATTTTGATTAAAGGAGGCGTATCATGCAAATGTTCCAAAAAAGTTGAAATTTATGAACATCTTTAATGTTTTGGAGTTGGATGATCGCATGAGATCGTTGGAGGATGTATTTTCTTTTAATGAAGTTGTGTGCAGTACCTAGGTCTGCACCCTTGCGCTCCTCTCTCATTTCCCTATGCCTTCATCGAATTTTTCTTCTTTTGTTTGATAAAGTCACTTTCCCATCTATTTAATGACCTGGTTTTCCTTATTGGACTGCTTGACTTATTCTTTGCATCGAATTATTTATGTTTTCCTTGAAAGATAATTGCATGTCTAGTTTGAGTTTGAAATACTTGTCATCATGTTTTCCACTAATTGAGCATGCAGCAATCCCACCAAGCCTTTCCTGTGCATAGGAGACATCTAGGTTCGCCAATTCCTTTGTATGCATATAAAGAAACCATGAGAAAAAAAGCAGTGTTTAGAGCAGTCCATTTCGGGCTTCAAATACAAGCAAATAGACAGGTTCAATTTTCAACAGTGGATATCCCATGAACAATTCATATAAATGAATCTCATGCATTTGGAGTTTCAAAGTCACGCAAATATTAACGACCAGACAAAAGTTTCAAGAGCTGAAGTCCCGAAGTGACGAGAGACTGCCACGTCAACTAAGCCCATACTACTTCGATATTTTTCCATGCTTTACATTCCGAGCTCCCGAAGCTCAAAGTCTCGAAGTGACGAGAGACTGCCACGTCAATCGGTCCCATACTACTCTGGGAGTTATACAAAATTTGCATCTAAAATATCTTGAACTCCAAAGTGACAAAATATTGCCATGTCACTTCGGGAGTTATTCATGCTCCACGTTCAAAATCTCCCGAGCTATAAGAAATTGGTGTCATCACTAAATAAGACAAAGGAGTTCTAATAGGGCAGACAGATAGAACTTTAGTAGGGGCGCTAAAGTAGCAGTATCACCTGGATAACAGATTGTGACAAGATCAATGACCACACTTCATTGCGGGGACAAAAAATGCTCGAACGTTAACATCCTTGAGTGGTCCCGCAATCGAAACCATGGTATTGTTGGAGAGGTATGTGGCAACTTGTGGTGGATTGTGGGGATTGAAGCGGTGTGGACCCAAATCTCTTTTGACAACTTCTACAATCACGTGATTTTATCACGTCTAATCCAAGAGAAACACGTGGAAACCAACTGGGAGTTAAGCCAAATCATCAAAGAAAAGTCATGAGGAAAAGTAGAATGGTAGTAGACTGTGACCAGTCCATCATAGAGAAAATAGGAATGTTGAAGACTCTGAGAAGAACACCAGGGGACCTACTTCTTCCTCAAACAGATAATGTGAAGAAGTTGTCTAATACATCCAGTCATCTCTAGTAGCCTCAAACATCATGCAGGCATGTCAGGGCTCAATGAAGAACTCAGTTTTGTCACTCCTAGTCATTCTCTGCCATTTTCAATTTATTCTAGTGCATGCGTTGGTCCAATTTCATCGCTAGTGTTAGTTTTCAATTATTTAGTTCAAGACTTTGTTTAGTTTAAAGCATAATAAGTGGTCCTCTATTTGTGATAAGAACCACTCTTTTTGATTAAGTCAAGTGTGAAGTATACATTTTTTTACTCCAACAATGTTTTAGTCAAGTTAATTAGTCGTTCTACAATTGTTAATGTAGAGTTAAGTCTCAGTCCTAGATGGACGAGAGCCTCTGCAACTCTGATAAATATGTAGTTTTTGTATGTTTTAAGGGTTCGATTTTTGGGAAAGGATAGCAATACATCACATTGGTTGAACCCATTCTATGCATGGATTAAATATCTCTACCTGGTGAATATACTCTTGATGATAGTGTTTCGTTCAAATATTCATGTGTTTTTATCTTATCTTGAATGCCATTTTTTTATTTGTGAAAAGTACATTTCATTTCCTTCGGCTATTGTATAACTTGTTTTTATTGATATGCAACCTGTGAAAACAACTAATTCTTGGTGAAGATTTGTTTTTATTGCAACATATGGGAGCAACTGTGTTTTTGATACATGTTCAATGTCTTGAAATGATATTTTAAGTATTGAACTTCTTGCATCAGATTATTCATTGAGTAATTTGTTGTTTCCCTTTGTTTTCTATTATTTCACTTGTCTGTCATTAGTGTTCTACCAACCAAGGAGGACCCTCATTCATATCATTTGTCCAACCCAACCATGCTCCTTTCTTGATAAAACCAACCCTCTATCTGACCCAAAAAATAAAATTATCAAAGCATAATCATCCCAAAACTTGAGGCGGCCTAGCTTTTCCCTTTAGCAGTTAGGTGCAGACTTTAGAACCAACATCTTATGGTGTCGTTGCCGGGGAACAGAGTAAAAAAATATATTTCCCTGGGAGAATGACAATGATCAGATATGATATTTGATGGTGAACAAATACCAGACACATTTAGACTGCATATCATTCACCTGGTGACTCCATGGTTAAAGAATCCAGTGGTGACTCCACTGAGTAAAATTTACGAAAGAAATATTGGCACCCAGAAAAGGAATCAACAAGTCTAAATATGAACACATCAAAGCCACCAAGGCTCATCCTAACCCTGATAAGGACACAACAATCTCTGATCCAGAAAGGAAACTAAGAAAATACACTGTAGCTCAGAGATATACCTCCCCCTAAAGGGTAAAGTTGTGCCCAAAGAGTCTACTTATATTCATCATCATAAGAAACTTGAATTTTCTATCCTTGAGAGTCACAATTCCAAGGAACATCAGACATCTTCAACTACTGAATCTACTTCATCATCCAGTCCAACATCCACCCTTGTAGCTCCCATAAATCTTCATATTCCTATTTCCCAAGCCATGGATGCTAACATGATGAATTCCATAATTGCTTCCAGATATGCACCCCTAGTTCTTCTTGTAGGCTTACATGCACTCTTAGCCACAAATTAAATGAAATATTTACCAAGATATAATGGGGAGGGTGATTTCACTGCTGAGGATCATCTGGTAGCCTTTTACATCTCTGCAAAAAACTTTAGCATTAACTGTGCATATGTGTGGATGAGGTTGTTTGTGAAGATTCTAGGTGGGGAAGTAAGGAAATGGTTATGGGGTCTTCCTCCATCCTCCATCGTATATATTGAGGCATTAGATGAAGCTTTCATAAAGAAATGGGGAGATAGGAGATATTGTCTCTACTACATCACTAAGTTTGGGGCTTTGAAGATAAAGAATGGTGAATCTATTTTAGACTTCACTAAGAGATTCAATAAGATGTATGGTAAAATCCCATATGAGATCAAACCAACTGAAGCCTATGCCAAGATCACTTATTCCAATGCATTTGATGCAGAGTTCCCCCTTCTGTTAGGGGAGAGAAGATCCACCACACTGTTGTCCATGCAGGAAGCAACCATTGAGGTTGAATCCAATATCTTGGCTTCAGATAGGTTAAATACTAGATCTGATCAAGACAAGAAGAAACAGAGAGAAGATTCCCCTACCTCCTCTAACCTAGCCACATCTGATCCCAAACTTGATGAAATGAGCAAAACTTTGAAATAGCTAAGCTAAAATGGGAATCTAAAAAATCAAACAGATATTTTCAAGGGGCTGGAAATAGAAATCCAAACCAGTTTAGAGGGCTTTGATGCCCCTCAGCTAATGTAGAGAGAGAAAGGAGGAATGTTGATGATCAAATGGTAGCACCTCCTTTCCAAGAAAATCAAATTGAGGAGATAGATGTAGACAAAGATGGTGTAGATGATATTGTTGTACTTTTCAATGAAACATATTATTATACTAGTCACTTAACGCAACAAGAATACGAAGTAGCACAACTATCAAATCAATTTGATAATCATATAGAGGAAGAGGGAGTTATTCAAGGCCAAACCCATAAAAAATATGATTTTAAGACAGGAGGAGGGCTCCCAAAGCCACTACCTCTGATCAAAACAAAAAGGTGGAAGTCCTTCCCAAGCCAAATCCAAGGAAAGATGTATCATCTAAAGCTCAACAACTTCCCCCACCTAAACCTACAGTCCCTGAGATAAAGGAAGTTGATAGGACACAAAACTCTTTCATCCTAGAGCATGAGTTGAGCAAGATCAATATCCTTGTTCCTTTGACAGAACTGATGAAGAATGAACCTTTCAAAAAATCCATCATGAAATTTCTGCAGCCAACTCCTTCTATTGCATCTTCTGATGTAATTATTCTGCAGGATGAGAACACAACCATTACTATGGGTCCACACATTGAGGATGGATATGATTCTTATACACCATTCTATATATCTTTAAATTTCCATGATAAGATCCTACATAACTTTCTTATGGACTCAGGAGCCTCACACAATGTTATGCCCAAGTTGGTTATGGAAGAACTAGATCTAGAGATCACCAAACCCTACCGGGACTTGTACTTACTTGATTCTAAGAAAGTAAAATGTCTGGGACTGATAAAAGATATGGTGGCTTGTTTGGCACAATTGCCAATGAAGAGTGTAGTGATGGACATTGTTGTGGTTTACATTCCCCCTAAATTTGGTATGCTCTTATCCAGAACTTGGGATAAGAAGGTTGGAGGATCATTACAAATGGACCTCACTTACGCCACCATCCCTGTGTTTGGTGGGGAACATAGGAGGCTATGAAGAGAGGTCATATTGTCCTATATCATCAGTGACCATTAGAATCCTAGAAATCACCCAATTTATGCTGCGGAGAATGAGATCGACTCATCTATTTTTCATTTAAATGATGATGAACCCGAAATATCAGTTAGCCAATGCAAAGATCAACCACTGGCAGATCAACAAAACAAAGTATGGAACATGTATTTCGATGGATCTTCATGAAAGGAAGGAACTGGGGTAGATATACTCCTCATTTCCCCTTCACAAGAGGTAATAACAATCTCTTATAAGCTAGAGTTTGAAACTACTAACAATATAGCTGAATATGAAGCTCTAGTGTTGGGATTGAGGGCTGCCAAAGACATGGCCATTGGTTTTATGGTAGTTTTTGGTGATTCTGAGTTAATCATCAATCAAGTTAAGAACATCTATTAAGCTAAACAATAGAGGCTCAAGCAATACAAAAACGAGGTATGGGACCTGATCGGCAATTTCTTTCTAGCATTTAATATATCCTTCATCCCCAGAGAGGAGAATCAAAAGGAAAATTCTCCAGCCTTGGCTGCCAACACTTTTAGACCTCCCATTGGTCCAAATATTAAATATAAGGTGGAAATCAAAAATAGGACAACCATACAAGGCAACATAAAGCACTGGCAATTCTTTAGCGATGATCCAGAGCTGCGGAGGTTTCTATAGACCGTTGAAGAATTCTCCAATATCTCAATCGACCAAGAAATCCAAGAAGGTGAAAATAATGAATTAGAAAATCAACAAACATCTCATCTGCTAAAGACAATAGATGGCCATGATATTTTGGAGTTTAAAACCAATCACATTCCAAGAGGACTAGTTCCACTGGAGAGGTTGTTTGATAGTAATGATGTTTCCAGAGAAGCTGCCATGAAGAATCAAGAAGAAGAGATAACATATTGAAATATTGGGACCACTGAGAACCCCGAGATCATCAAGTTGTCTAAAGCATTAGCTGTGGAACAAAGGGACAGTTATGTCAGTCTCATCAAAAATTGTGTTGATACTTTTGCTTGGTCATATGAGGATTTAAAGACATTTGACACCGACATCATCCAGCACAAGATACCTCTGAAGGCTGGCTCCAAGCCATTCAGATAGAAGATTCAACAATTTAATCCCATGTTGGTGCCTATAATCGAGAAAGAGATGAAATGAATGTTGGATGAAAAGATTATTGTACCATTGAGGTACTCAAAATGGGTGGCCAAGTTGGTACCTGTGAGAAAGAAAAATAGGGAGATAAGCTTGTCTGTTGATTTCTGAAATCTAAACAAGTGTTCTCTAAAGGAAAATTACCCCCTCCCCAAGATAGATCATTTTTTACAAAGGGTAGTAGGTGCACACAGTGTTTCCTTGTTAGATGGATACTCTAGTTATAACCATATAGTGATGTGTGATGAAGACAAAGAAAAAACAACATTCACCACCCCATGGGGAACATTCATGTACGACAAGATGCCTTTTGGGGGGGGCACTTTTCAAAGGGCCATGGACATAGCTTTCATGGGGGAAAAATATAAATTTATGGTTATATATTTGGATGACATCACCATTTTCTCCAAGTTTGATGATGAACATTTGCATCATCTAGAGCAGGTTTTCCAGAAATGCAGGAGATACAGAATCTCTCTTAATCCTAGGAATTCTCACTTTGACATGCTAGAAGGGAAGCTCCTGATCCACATCATATCAACAAGAGGTATACAAATTGATCCAAAGCAAGTATATTCCATTCAAGAGATCGAAATCCCCAGAAATAAAAAGGTTATCCAGTCTTTCATTGGCAAGATAAACTTCCTAAGGCGCTTTGTGCCAAATTTTGCCAAAATCCTGAAGTCTATCACTAACATGTTGAAGAAATATGTTGTGATAAAATGGTCTCTAGAGGAAAAATAAACATTCCAAAGGATCAAGCAGGCTTTAGTTGAAGCCCTTGTATTATCCAACCCTAACTATATCAAGGATTTCTTCATTATTTAATTTTCTTCCGAGGAGACCATTGTTGATGTACTACTCTAGAAAAATGGAGAAGGGAATGAACAACCCATAGCCTCTTTTAGAAAATCCCTCTGAGATGTTGAGTTGAAGTATGATATATTAGAAAATCAGGCTTATGTGTTGGTCAAAGCACTCAAGGCCTTCAAGGTATATGTATTACAGTCTAGCATAACAACCTTTGTTCCTAGCAACAGTGTCAAAGAGATTCTGGTCTAGCCAAACAATGAGGGGAAAAGAGGGAAGTGGATTCTCAAACTATTGGAGTATGACCTGCACATAAAACCCACCAAGATGATAAAGGGACAAGGACTTGCCAAGTTTTTATCAGAATCAAACTACAAGGTGCTATAATTACATAAAATCTTCACCCAATCAGATGCACCCATCATATGGCCTGGACAAGTCATCATGCAGGTATTTGAAAATTACTCCTTTTCACCTTGGTATGGAAACATCATTTATTTTTTGCATCATCTTGAATTTCCACTAGATCTGAAGAAGACGAAGGTCAAGTCCCTCAAATTAAAGGCTATCAAATTTTGCATATCAAACCAGAACTTGTATTGGAGGGATCCTGTTGGCATCCTATTGAAATTCCTTGATGAAAATGAAGCCAAACAAGTCACAATAGAAATGAATAGAGGAGTATATGGAGGACACCATCATTGGAAGGCCACAACTCTCAAGATCCTAAGGGCAGGGTACTACTAGCCCACCCTTTTCTATGATATATTTACTATTGTTAGGGACTACAATGAATGTCAAAGATTTGCAGGAAAACATAAGTTACTATCACTACCCCTAAAACCTATCACTGCTAGTGGTCCATTTCAACAATGGGGTTTAGACTTCATAGGCGAGATAAATTCACCCTCCAGTGGGAAACAAAATTGGATTCTTACTACCACTGACTATTTCACCAAGTGGACCGATTTTGTGCCCACCGGGAATGCCACTGACAAGGTGATCATGAATTTCCTCGAAACCAATATCTTTTCCAGATTCGACTGCCCCAACAAGCTTATAACAAAAAATGCCCAAGCAGTCAATTCCAAATCCATGATTGACTTTTGTGGCAGTCATAACATTTCCTTGACACATTCCACATCCTATTACCCTCAGGGGAATGGTCTAGCAGAGTCATCAAACAAAACTCTCATTGGGATTATCAAGCAGTTGTTGACCGAAAACAAGAAATCTTAGGACTCTAAACTCAAATATGCTTTGTGGGCTGACATAATCAACACCAAGAAGTATTTGGGAACCTCACCATTTCATCTTGTCTATGTTGTGGACGTTGTTTTTCCCACCCAGCTTGGTATACCAGTCTTAAAATTCTTATATGAAGAGATTGAGGAGACAAATGACATCCAAAGGAGAATATTCCAAATTATAGAGGTTCAACAAAAGAGAGAAGCATTGTATTAGAGGACCGAAGCATACCAGAGAAATATTAAATCATCCTTTGACAAGAAAACCAAGAAGGAGGTCTTTCAAGAAGGTGACATGGTCTTGAGGTGGGATGCCAGAAGGGATGACAAATCCAAGCATGATAAGTTCGATAACCTATGGTTTGGCCCTTTCAAGGTAGTTGAGGTTCTGGACAATAACACATTTATCTTGCACAATATAGATGATACAGAGATCTTCGGAGGCCCATAAAATGGGCACTTCCTAAAACACTATTTTTTTTAAGGATGAGGGAAGGCCTCTCTTGTACCATAGATGCTTTCCTTTTGTTTTTTCATTTTATTAGTTAGTTGTGTGCAAATAAAGACTTTGTAGCCCAACAAAGGCACTGGGGTTTAGCTACAGTTTCAAGTTTCAATAAAGACTCCATAGCCAAACAAAGGCACTGGGGTTAGCTTCAACGTTAATTTTCAGAGATGCATGGCTGGTAGACAGAACAAAGGTAAGAAGAGGGAGGTGGAATGTAACACACCCACGATGGGGCATAAAAATTTTCTCTTTTATTAAAGGATAGATTCTCCATCCATGGTTTCTAATTTGGAAACTCAGGGAACCAATCTGACCTCCTGGTCAAGGATCTCCAATTCTGGAGCCAAACGACTCTTTGAGACCTTGATGGTCTCGTTTTGTAATTAAACGCAGTCCCTTTCGACTTCTGGGTGCAGGTCTAATGGTACCTGCGACCTTCCCCTTTTACGCTTGCGGAATCTTTGAGTCTGGGTGCTAGCTCCTTTTCTGATAATCCCCTTTCCTGATATGACCTTGGGTGATGGCCTTACATAACCACATGATTGTGGGAGTGCCCAAGGGTGGTTTGAAACCAAACTACTTTTCGCCCTGCAATTCACCTTAAGCATCCACTTGTCCTTTCTCCAAAACCGTGGTCTAGATTGCAACCCGCCCTCAACTTTTTAAAGTTTGCGCACCTTCAGTCCCTACAATGCGATTGGATTGTCGATCTCATCAACCTTGATGGTGCTTCTGAATTGATGTCTCAAATCCATCCTTTTCGAATCTACGGATCAGATCTAAACTTTCTAAATCAACGGTTGTGATTTATTTCATGATTTGGGTTTCAGGAGTTTCAACTCTCAACCCTCGCTTCCTCCTCGGTAGCTATCTTCTGGAATGGAATATCTACTGACACTTATCACTACATATGTGCATCTATGATTTTCCTCCGAGAGACCAACCTTCGAGAGTTTCAGTTCTCAAATTCTCATTTGTTCCAGAGAGATTTCTCCAAAATGGAAGATCGGCTATTATGCGTCCTCCTCAATCGATGGTTCTACTCCCGCTTCAGGACTTTGGCCTCCTCAACCAAATTAATGGTGCTTCAGCTCTCTCCTTGATCAATGATCAAGAACTTTTCCAGGTATTCGAACCTTTTCCTCCTCTCTTTTCTTTCAGAGTTCTAGATCTAGCGCCGAGTGTCCACCTTCACATAGACAACTCTTGTCGCTTCGGATCTCTGGACTTCGAAAATCTCAAATCTCAACTCTCGCTTTTCCCCAATGGCTTTTAGGGCTTCCATAGTTTGTCTTACTCCTCACTTGGAAACCTTCGAAGTAGTTTTCCCTGAAGTCTCTGATCTATCGACACGTATCCCCTGTCAGCCAACGGATAGGATCTACTTTGGCTCTTCGGCTTTCGAGAGTTTCAAGATTCTACGCACTCATTTCCTTCCGAAGTGAATTTACCCGAAATACACAATCTCCTGACATGTATCACCCTGGCGATCAACAACCAGGATTTACTTCGGATGTTTTTCCTCCTGCTTGTCCAAAAACCTTCGAAGTTGCGGATCGTATGCCTCCTGTCATCCTTGACGATGGACGGTTCCAAATTACTTCGGGATTTGGAGACCTTGACAAGTCCACTCTCCTACGCACACAAGGGTTAATTCTTGTGCACTTACTTCCGAATCCAACGGTTACTGGTCCTTCGCACTCAGATCCAATAGATGGGATCTGTTCCTCTCCTCTGCACTTCTTTTTTTCATTGGACATTGATATAATGGTCCATTCTCCTCTCCACAACTGATCTGATGACTGTTGTTGTTCCTCCTCCTGAGCTTTCAACTTCCTCTAGCTTAGAGGATTTTCTAAGTATTCAAAGGCCTCGGCCTTTGTTCCTCCTACGAGTCCATTTCTTGGACCTCGTCTGCACCTCTGATAAATGCTTATCTCTTCTGAGCTTGATCTTCTTGAAGATCTCAATTTCCCATGCACTGCTTGCATTTCAGGGATCTCATCAAACTTAGATCAAATTTCCACGATGATCGATGGTTCACATTAATTGTGGGGCCCCAACATGCATGCTCTTTGTCAAAGATCTCAACCTATGCAATCTGGAAAGTGCTCTCTCAACTCTGTTCTGATCCTAGTCATTGATCTTCCATCCACAACAATATCAACAACGTGGGTTGATTGTGGGCAGTGAACTAGATGGTCCACTAAATTCACCTTCGTACTCCACAATGATTCCCAACCATCAATTAAATCGAATGGTTGGTGTTTAATTTGGTAACTCCAATGAGTATTTGAGTTGATTTGATGACCAGGATGGCCTTTCCTCCCATTAAATGGCTCACATCCATCTCTTTTGTCAAATTCTTAAGTCATGGATAGTTCTGGTAACTTGACTATCGTCTACCTCCTAGATCTGATGGTCGCGATGGTTCTCGGGAATCCTCGGATCTAAGGTTCAGAGTTAACTTCAGGAATTCAGGACTTTGGGTATTTTACCTCCCTTACGACAAACTCGCTCAGTTCATCAAACTTGCAAAGTTTGAATGAATCCAAGGGTTAACTCCCACATTCTTTCCCATATCCAATGGTTGCAACAAACTGTGGCTTCTTCCGAACAGATTTCATCCATTCGTCTTCCAAACAAGGGAACCCTCCCTTTTGAAACTTCAGCCTCGCTACTCTTCCTGATATTTTCTAGCTCTGAAGGGCTTAAGACCTTTGCGCTCTTTATCTTGAACTTAATGCTTGGAAGAATCCTTTCATGCACCCCTTACACTCATTCCTCAACTCTAGAACTTTAGTGGTTCTCGGTCTCTGCATGTCTCGCAGAGAGCCTGTGCATATGTGCACTATATCTCCTGAGATTTAATAGACTCCCTCCTCCAAGGGACTCAGAACGACTAGGAGTGTCTACATGCATATGTGAAATTATGCCCAAGATCGACGAACTCACAGCTCATGGTGTTGATTAAGGTTGGTTGTCATTGATGTCAACCCTTGAAGAAAGCCCCGTAGCACAAAGGTTTGGGTAATGGACCCAATATTTTTTGATGTAAATATGACTCATTATTGTTTTTTCATGGTTGATAAGAAGTAAATATGGATGAACTCCAAAGTGGTCCCCTTATGGTGAAAGCCCTCACGGGAATACACTTTGTGGAGTAAAAGAACCCATGATTTATTGTGGAATAATGAGATCAAGGAAAGTGAATTTGTCAGGGAAAATATTCTAGATGGATATTTCTTGTCATGTCATTTCTGGTGGTATGTGGAACATCACATAATTCCTCACGGTTAGAGAGTTATGGCCATGAGAAGTTGGAGACCCCAGGTTTGAGTAATGGACCCACATTTGTTTGATGGGTAATGATATGAGTTATGATATATTTTCAGATAATACTATTCTATATGAATATTACATGTCATGCCATTTCTGATGGTATGTAGAACATCACATAACTCCTCACGGTTTGAGAGTTATGGCCTTACGAAGTTGGAGAACCCTCATATGTCATCTAGAAGCCCCAAAAGGTCAAAGTAGTCAAAGTGGTTTAAGAGATTTTAAAAGGTAGATAATAAAGTGAATTGATGAGTGTATTATAATTCAAAGTGAATACAAAATAAATTATTTCAATAATAAATTTAATGGATAAATTAGAAGTGGACCCAACCCTAAAATAAGGAAAGTGGGCCAATTGACCTAGAAGATGTTTTTAAGGAAGCTACTTGGAGAGTATAAATAAGAGGCAAGGCTCTCTCATTTGAATCACACTTGAGAATATTGAATATATAATATTATCTATATGTGTCTAAGGTAACCAAGGATATCTAAACCGGAATTCTGAGTGAAGGTGAAGAAAAGAAGGCCAAAATGCAAGGAAGGATCAATTCTTTTGATGGTGCTTTCTAAGGTATGTTATTTACAGGTCATCTCACCATTTTCGCTATAACTTTTTTTCTATAATGATTCAGACCATGAAATTGCTATTCCAGTGAGAAAACATATCTATGGTAAAAAATTCATCTTGTGGGTCGTTGTATTTTGGGAGTTACACTACATGGAAAATAGGGTTTGTGGCCAGTCTTGAAACTAGTCAAAATCAGGTGTTTCGGGTAAAAACGTCGTAACTTATTCATAAAAGATCCAAATTCAGTGAGACCAAATGTGTTGGTTAGGGTACAGTATGTGGTATGTTTTTTAACAGTTTTAGATCAATTCATCGAACATTTTGTGCAAGGCACTCTCTACAAGGTCGCTATCTAGAATAAGCCAGAATTCAATAAGGTATGCCATTTTTGCTATAACTCCTTTTCTGAGAGGTTCCAAGTAGTGACACTTGGTGGAATTGAATAAAAAACACTGAAAAACATTGTATCAGTTTCAGATATTTATACATTACAAGTTCAAAGTTATGATTACTTCAAGTTAGGGTTGTTGACTAATCCAAAACTAGGCATGTGAGACTAAAGAAAAGTTTGATGAAAATGCTAGTCTCTTGTTTTTTAAGTCAAGGAAGGTTTGCAGGAATGTGATCATATACACCAGGTCTATTGCAGAGCTACAAATCAGATTTGGTTGATGAAATTGATGAGGGCTTTTGGTTGTGGTACATGTTGAGTACATGGTTGAGACAAGTAGTTGATGAGTTGGCGCGCATACATGAGGTGTATAGTTGATGATGTTGGTACATATTGATGATTCATAGTTGATGAGTAGTTGACACATGATTGGTACATACTTGGTACATGGTTGGATGCACTTGTTTATGGTACAGGTTGGTGCATGGTTGATGCACTT
>ML825095.1:7064-17192 GCA_009831015.1 Picea engelmannii | reverse complement strand
ACGGTCGCGATGGTTCCCAGGCATCCTCAGATCTAAGGTTCATAGTTAACTTCGGGAACTCAGGGATTTTACCTCCCTTACGATGAACTCGCTTAGTTCGTCGAAATCGCAAAGTTCAAATGACTCCAAGGGTTAACTCCCACACTCTTTCCCATATCCAACGGTCACAATACACCGTGGCTTCTTCCGAACAAATTTCATTTGTTCGTCTTCCAAACAAGGGAACCTTCCCTTTCGATACTTCAGCCTCACTACTCTTTCTGATCTTTGTTAGCTTTGAAGGGCTTAAGATCTTTGTGCTCTTTCTCTTGAACTTAACGCTTGGAAGAATCCTTCTGTGCACCACTTACACTCATTCCTCAACTCTATAACTTGAGTGGTTCTCGGCCTTTGCCTACCTCACAGAGAACTTGTGCATATGTTCACTATCTTTCCTGAGCTTTAAGAGACTCCCTCCTCCAAGGGACTTAGAACGACTAGGAGTGTCGACATGCATACATGAAATTATGCCCAAGGTCGATGAACACACAGTTCATGGATCTAGCTTAAGCCACCAAAGGGCGCAATCATTTATGAATACAAAACATGTCCAATCCATACTTTCTTAAATACATAATTTAAACGAGAATAAAGAGATACAGTATAACCATTAAGAAAACATACACATCCTTGGGTCCTTCACAATATGTCCCATTTCATTACATAATTACAACTTAATTTCACAGGGTAGGAGAATACTTATCTATTACAAGTTTCATCCACCCAACTGACTGTGGATGTGCACCTTTCCACCCAACCATAGGCTCAGAGGCATTCATTCTTAGCACTCTGGCCACCCCCATGCCAAGCCATGATATCACTAGGGAATTTTGCTCCATCTCTTAGAGAAACTCTCTCTATCACAACGACCCTGTGAGGTTTATCAAATGCTTCCTCATCATCAAGCTTGCGTCCGGGTCCTTCAGGTCGTGTTCTCAGCACTTCCTTTGGGTTTTCAAATCTCCCTTACAAGCTTGTGCTCTCCTCTCTTGTTGTGTCTCTATATGTATCTTACATTCCCTCCTCTGGAAGGTTTTTCGACCTGTCATGTTCCTTCTTTTAGAAGGAAGCTTGGGTCTGTAGGTCTCTGTGGTACTTTGAGCTGACATCCTACAGCTAGACCATGTTTCAATTCATGGGGGTGGTTGATGATTCAACCATTGGTCCTTTCTTCATTAACTAATTTCTTTCCTCTAGATATATCATAGCTCGTACTTCAAGGATTCACCCCTGAACAGTCAGTTACGAGTATTTTAACAATAATACATTTACATTGTCCATGTGCCTTAGCATGGTAATCCTATTTTATGATTAATTACAAGCTAGGGGAAACAAGAGTGTTACATGGAAGCAAGGTATTAAATTCAAAGGAATTGAGCTATTGTTCTTAGCACTTCATAGGGAAGTGTTATCCTCGATTGGAACCAATGTTGTAACCTAGGTCTGGACCCTTGCCCCTCCTCTCTCATTTCCCTATGCCTTCATCAAATTTTTCCTCTTATGGTTGATAAATTCATTTTCCCATCTGTTCAATGACCTAGTTCTCCTTATTGGATTTCTTGACTGATTCTTTGCGCCAAATTATTTATATTTTCCTTGAAATATAATTGCATGTTTGGTTTGAGTTTGAAATAATTGTCATCATGTTTGGCACTAATTGATCATGCAACAATCCCACCAATCCTTTAATGTGCGCAGGAGACATCCAGGTCTGCCAATTCCTTTGTATGCACAGAAAGCAACCATGAGAAAAAATGCAGCGTTTAGAGCAGTCCATTTCGGGCTTGAAATACAAGAAAATAGATAGGTTCAATTTTCAACTATGGATATCCCATGAATAGTTCAGATCAACAGCTCTTGTGCATTTGGAGTTTCAAAGTTGTGCGAGGATTAACGACCAGGCATAAGTCCCAAAGAGCTGAAGTCTCGAAGTGACGAGAGACTGCCACGCCAATCGGGCCCATACTACTTCAAGATGTTTTCATGCTTTACATTCTGAGCTCCCGATGCCCAAAGTTCCGAAGTGACGAGAGACTGTCATGTCAACCAGGCCTGTACTACTTCAGGAGTTTTCCATGCTTTACATTCCAAGCTACCATAGCCCGAAGTCTCGAAGTGATGAGAGACTGCAACGTCAACCAGGCCCATACTACTTCAGGAGTTTTCCATGCTTTACATTCCGAGCTCCCGAAGCTCGAAGTCTCGAAGTGACATCAGGTTGCCACATTGCTTTGGGCCCTACCGCTCCAAGGATGTTTTTCAACTCAACACTTGACACTCATCAGTTCAAATGTGTGATGCTCATCCGTCAGAGACATGTGGAGCTCGTCTCAAGCCCTTTGATTGCGTCATCCGCGCTTTTTCTAGATCACCATGTCACTTTGGGATTTCGTCCATCCTATAGATGTTCATACTTTTCACTCCAAGATCCTAAACACTGAAGAGTCGGAGACACTTGGAACTCATCCCTTCATACATGCAACGCTCATCCTTCAGAGACAGATGGCACTCATTTCAGGGACATTTAGGTATGTCATTCGTGACTTTTTGAGTGACACATGTCACCCTTCTTTCCATGACACATCAACTATCAGACATCAGGCCTCCATGTTAGATTCAGAAGATCGTCCTTCGGGGAATTTCCAAGTGAAACATTCATAAACTCTCGAAGCTCGAAGTGTCGAAGACACATGGCAGTCATTCACCTGAGATACACGACACTCATATGTCAGGACACATGACTTTCATTTCAAGCCACCACATCAACCGGGCCCGTACTACTCCGGGAGTTATACAAAATTTGCATCTAAAATCTTTCGAACTCTGAAGTGCCAAAGTGACGAAAGACAACCACGTCACTTCGAGATATATTCATGCTCCGCGTTCAAAATCTCTCGAGCTCTAATAAATTGGCACCATCGCTAAATCAGATAGGGGAGTTATAATATGGAATACAAATAGAACTTTAGTAGGGGCACTAAAGCAGCAAGGTCACCCAGATCACAGATTGTGACAAGATTGATGTCCAAACTTCATTACGGGGAAAGAAAATGCCCGAACGTTAACATCCTTGAGCGGTCCCACAATCGAAACCATGGTATTGTTGGAGAGGTACGTGGCAGATTGTTGGGGTCAGAGCAGTGTGGACCCAAACTACCTTTAACAACTTTCGCAATCACGTGCCTTTATCACATATAATATGAGAGTAGAACGTGGAAACCAACTAGGTGTTAAGCCAAATTGTCAAAGAAAAGTCACGAGGAGAAGTAGAATGGTAGCATACCATGACCAATCCATCATAGAGAAAACAGGAATGTCGAAGAATCTGGGAAAAACATTGGGAGGCCTACCTCTTCCTCAAACAGATAATGTGAAGAAGATTCCAAATACATCCAGTCATCTCCAGTAGCCTCAAACAGTGTGTAGGCATGACAGAGCTCAATTCATAACTCAATTCTATCACTCCTAGTCATTATCTGCCATTTTTAGTCTATTTTAGTGCATGCGTCAGTCCAGTTTCATCGCTAGTGTCAGTTTTCAATTATTCAGTTCAAGACTTTGTTTAGTTTAAAGCATAATAAGTGGTCTTCTATGTGTGATAAGAACCACTCTTTTTTATTAAGTCAAGTGTGAAGTATACATTGTTGTACTCCAACAGTGTTTTATTCTAGTTAATTAGTCATTCTACAATTGTTAATGTAGAGTTAAGTCTCGGTCCCAGATGGACGAGAGCCTCTACAACTCTGATAAATATGCAGTTTATGTATGTTTTGAGAGTTCAATTTTTGGGAAAGGATAGAAATACATCAGACTAGTTGAACCCATTCTATGCATGGATTAAATCTCTCTACCTGGTGAATATATTATTGATGACAGTGTTTTGTTCAAATCTTCATGTGTTTTTATCTTATCTTGAATACAGTTTTTTTATTTATGCAAAGTACATTTCATTTCCTTCAGCTATTGTATAACTTGTCTTTATTGATATGCAACCTATGAAAACAGTTAATGCTTGGTGAAGATTTGTTTTTATTGCAACCTATGGGAGAAATTATGTTTTTGATACATGTTTAATGTCTTGAAATGATATTTTAAGTATTGAACTTCTTGCAGTAGATTATTCATTGAGTAATTTATCGTTTCCCTTTGTTTTCTATTATTTCACTTGTCTGTAATTAGTGTGCCACTAGCCAAGGAGGACCCTCATCCATATCATTTTTCCAACCCAACCATGCTCTTGTCTTGATAAAGCCAACCCTCTAACTAAGCCAAAAAATAAAATTATCAAAGAATAATCATCCCAAAACTTGAGGTGGCCTAGATTTTCCCTTTAGCAGTCAGGGGCAGACTTTAGGACCAAAAATATCGTTGGAGGATGTATTTTATTTTAATGAATTTGTGTGCAGTACATATTCGATGTTTTTGATATTATCTGTCTATCACAAATATTTATTGTAATAAATCCTAAGTAGTTGAATTCTTTTATTTCAATAGGATAACTCTAGAGTAGTTGGAGGGAAAGGCTCGAAGAGCCCCTCTTGTATAAAAGCTTTGTATGGTTTCCCAAAAGAGGTTGTTGAAGTTATTATTGTAGTTTTTGTAGTTGTAGAAGTTGTTGAATCTTATCAGAGTGTATGAAGACATGTATATTTTTAGTTGAATGAATATAACAAAGAAGCATTGTTCCAAATTTCTGGTGTTGCAGTTACTGTGTCTATATGAATAAATGGATGGTAGGATTTTTGTTTTCTTGTAATTATATGTTACTCACTCACTCTTGTGTTTATGAATGCATTTACATGGTTGAATGTATGAATATGTGAATATTTAGATAAGTTTCAATTGTTTCTCTTCTACGAGCAAGTGAAAGTATGCATAGTGTCCACAAGGTGTGCGTTGACAGAGTCTGTTTCGACTCATAAGCTTAGAAGAGATAACATTAAACTTATGTCCTCAAAGAGTGCATAGTATCTGCAAGGTGCGCGTGACAGAGTCTACCTTGACTCAGAAGGTTCACGAGAGATAGCTTGAAGGTGTGCATAGACCGAAACACACTCAAATTCATATTGTTTAGGGGGGACAATAGACTATTGAAGGATTGTTGCAAAGAGCACACAATCATCCTTCAAGAGTCAAGATTGAAGGAAGTTGTCGCAAATGCGTGCAGAGTCAATACTTGGCTACGTATCGAGAAATCGTTTTGGGAAGTTCAGAGTGTTGGGAAGAAGCAAGTGCAAGGGGGGTAACTTGGAGCTTTACATGCAGAGAGTGCATATTGCCCGCAAGGAGTGTGCGACAGAGTCTTCTGACTCAGAATCTCAAGAGGAGTAGAGAAAGTCATCCAAAGAGAAGATAAGTTGTGTAGGAGGGCCTGTTGCAAGGCATGCATAGGATGAAATTCGACTAAGTGTAGAAGAGAGCACTCTAAGGAGGAAAAAGTTAGAGAAAGAATAGGCTCAAGAGAGAGAGTGGCGAGAAATATTTAAAGGGAGGATCCCTTTAATGTTTCCCAAAATTAATGAGCAAGATCTGTTCAGGAAGGATCAGGATCATTCTAGACCGTCAGATCTGGGGAAAGTTGCATGGAGGTTAGTCGTGAAGCATTTCGACACTTCGTAGTTCAGAGTGTTTAAAGTGTTTGAGAAGAGGAGTTTTTGAAGTCACAAAGTGATCATAACCGTTGGTCGTGAGGAGGATACATGGAAGTGGATTAGAAAATACGAGAGATAGAGGTCCAAAAACGTTGTTTGTGGAGTAGGTGGAATCTTCGCGAAGTCGTGAAGGTCGTAGCACAGTTGGACCATCAGATCCAGGAAGAAACGTGACAAAGATTCACGTATTGCGACAGAAAGTGTTTCGAAAGGAGATAATGGTCGAGGATGTAAAATATTCAAAGCCCAAAATTACAAAAGGGGTTGGCCCGAGGTTATAGCCCATGGTCACATTGGAGAAAGAGTCTAGCACGGGAGCTAGTACTCATGAATTTGTGTTGTCAAGGCACCAGAGAGAATGGGTAGTGGGTAAATCAAACCTGCAGGTAACATCAAAGGGACCTATGTGTTACTTGTTTTGGGTCTATTGAAGGCTTGAAGAGTCAATTCGGTTCAAGGAATAGGAAGATCCAAGATCGGGATGTCGCAGAATCCCCAGGAGGGAAGGGGGGTTGCGTCAAGTGGTATCAGAGAACACATAATTTATTTGTGTAGGAAAATGAGACAAAGGAGGTAGCCTGATATCATTGAGTGGTATCAGATACATCAGCACAATGTTTCTTAGGAGACGTGCAGAGCCACCTGTAGAAAATCGAGCTATGGAAAGGGAGATGCGAGAACTGCATGCAAGATTGGATGCCATGGAAACAACACAAAGGAGAGCACATGATGTTGGAGACGTTAGTGATGCAAAGAATGAAGAAGTGGAAGTTGAAGAAGTTGTAGTGGAGGATGCTGCAGAAGAACACTTATTGAAAGCGGTTGTCAAGTTGGGAGCTAGAGGAAATATAGACATCCCAATGTATGAAGGTAATTTGGACATTGAAGAATTTCTTGATTGGATATGAGAAATGGACAAGTATTTCTACTATGAATATGTCGATGAGGAGAAAAAGGTGAAACACGTTGTCACCAGGTTAAAAGGACATGCAGTGTTGTGGTGGGATGAACTGTAGGCTGACAAAAGAAGCAAAGGCAAACAAAATATTAAGAGTAGGGATAGAATGGTAGCCAATGTAAAGGATAAGTTCATACCCAAGGAATATCAAATAAATATTTTCAGGAGATTGCAGAACCTAAGACAAAAAGGAATGATAGTCAAAGAGTATATAGAGGAGTTCTATAGACTGAACATCAAGGCTCGACAGATAGAGAGATGAGGAAAAATTTGTTAGGTATTTCAACGGCCTGAGATACAAAATCCAGGATGAAATCAACATGATGATAATAAGGACAATGGAGGATGCTTATCAAATTGCGGAAGTTGGACAGAAAGCAGAGCTAATGAAGCAGAGGAAGAATTTTAAACAGAGGCAAGGGAATTTCCCATGACAAGACACAGAAGCCCAAAGGTGAGACTGAGAAACCACATAGTCACTCTGAAAGAGGAGGAAGTTCCAGAGGGAGACAGAGTGGTGGTAGAAACTCTTTTCCTTGAGGAAGAGGAAGAGGTATAGGAGGAGAAGTGAAGTGTTATTCCTGTGGAAAGACAGGACACGTGTCTTGGGAATGCCCCAAAAGAAAGAAGGAAGGAGGTGAAGCTCACATTTCGGAAGTGAAGAAGCATAATGTTGAAGCAGAAGGCGTAGAAGATGGGAGATCTTTGATGATGATGAAGGTTCTCTTAAATTCAGAGTGAAATTTTGAAAATTCAGTGCAGAGGAACAATTTGTTCAGAACAGATTGCAAGACTAAAGACAAAGTATGCAAGGTGATAATTGACAGTGGGAGCACTGATAATTTAGTATCCACAAGTATGGTGTAGAAATTGGATTTGGATACAACTGCACATCGGAGCTCGTATAAGGTCTCATGGCTGCAAAAAGTTCATCAGGTAACAATAACTAAACAATGCCTTGTTGAATTTAAAATAGGAGGACATGGAGATGAGATTCTATGTGATGTAATTCCCATGGATGTATGTAATATTTTGTTGGGGAGACCATGGCAGTATGACAGGAATGTCATTCATGATGGAAGAAAAAATACTTATACTTTGGAGAATAATGGTAGGATGCACATGTCGTTGTCGATTGAGGAGAAGAAAGTGAAATAAGAAGTCAGCATGAGCATACTTCTCATGAGTGGGAAGGACCTCCTGAGTGAAGTTAAGAAGGAACATGAGATGCAGTTTGTTATAGTGAGGAAGCCAAAAGTTATCCTTACAAGTACTTCTATGAAGGATCTTCCTGAAGAAGTTCAAGAACTATTGGAGAATTTTGCTGACATAGTAGTGGATGAGTTGCCAAGATCATTGCCACCTATTAGAATTATTAGACATCACATTTACTTAGTACCAGGAGAAAGTATTCCGAGCAAAGAAACGTACAGATTGACCCCTCAAGAGAATGAGGAGGTAAAGAGACAACTCTAGGATTTGATGGACAAATATTTGGTTAGAGAAAGCTTGAGTCCATGCGCAGTACCAATTGTGTTGAGTTCGAAGAAGGATGGAGGATGGAGATTGTGTATAGACTCAAGATCCATAAACAAGATCACCATTAGGTACAGATTTCCATTTCCAAGGATGGATGACTTAATGGATTTCTTAAGTGGGGCGAACTATTTTTCAAATATATATTTAAAAAGTGGATATCACCAGATAAGGATGAGAGAAGGTGATGAGTGGAAAATAGCCTTCAAGACAAATGAGGGGTTATATGAGTGGCTTGTTATGTCGTTTGGCTTAACAAATGCCCCAAGTAATTTTATGAGGTTGATGAATGAAGTGTTGAAATATTTTATTGTTAAGTTTGTGATCATATATCTGGATGATATACTAGTCTTCAGTAAAACCAAGGAAGAGAACTTGAGACACTTAATATTAGTGATGAGGAGGTTGTAGCGGGAGAAGTTTTGATAAATTTAAAGAAATCATCTTTTATGAAGATAGAACTCGTTTACTTGGGTTTTGTGATATCTTCAAATGAATTGAAGATGGAACACGAGACGGTGAAAGCAATCAGATAATGGTCGTCACCAAGGAGTATATTTGAGGTGATAATATTCCATGGATTAACGAGTTTCTATTAGAAGTTCATTAGAAATTTCAGTGACATCGGTGCAAAGATGATGGATACGATGAAGAAAAGACATAATTCTTTCAAATGGGCAGAAGAGGATGAGAAAAGCTTCAATATATTAAAGGAGAAGATAACAGAACAACTGATTTTGGTCTTGCCATATTTCGGGAAGACATTTCAAGTAAGATTTGATGTGAGTGGAGTTGCAATTGGAGCAGTCTTGAGCCAAGATAATAGGTCTGTTGCATATTTTAGTGAGAAATTGAACAATACTAAGAGAAAGTACTCCACATATGATAAAGAATTTTATGCAATAATTCAAGACTTGAAGAAATGGAGACACTACCTTGTTCTGAAAGAGTTCGTTTTGTATAGTGATAATCAGGCTCTACAATTTATAACTAGACAAGAGAAGTTAAATCAAAGACATGCTAAGTGGATAGAGTTTATGCAAAATTTCAATTTTTTCATTAAACATATTTTTGGTAATGCTAACAAAGTTGTTGATGCATTGAGCAAGAGATGTTTGATTCTGCAAGAATTTCAAGTGAAAACCTTGGGGTTTGAACACCTTAAGGAGATGTATCGTAATGATCCAGATTTTAAGGAGGCATATGAAGCATGTGTGAATCCTGTGCTCAGAGACATAAGTTAGTGAATAGAGTACCTGATTCAAGATGGGTTACTGTTTAAAGGGTGTCAGTTGTGCATACCAAAATGCTCGATGAGAGAGAATTTGTTGAAGGAAAATCATAGTGGAGGTCTAGCTGGACATTTTTTCCATGACAAAACATTTGCACAGTTGAACAGTTTGTACTATTGGCCAGGTATGAGGTACGAGGTGAAGAATTTTGTGAAAAAAGGTAAGATTTTCTAGTATGCAAAGGGAAAGAGACAAAATATTGGGTTGTATCAACCATTGCCTAGTCCAGAGAGGCCTTGGGATGCAATAAGCATGGATTTCGTATTGGGATTGCCAAAAATGCAAAGAGGAAGTGATTCCATATTTTTGGTAGTTGATAGATTTTTAAATATGGCAGAGTTTATCCCATGCCAGAAGACCAGTGATGCAATGCACGTTCCTAACTTTTTTTTCAAGGAAGTTTTCAGACTTCATGGTTTTCCCAAGAGTATTGTTTCAGATAGAGATACCAAGTTTGTTGGTCATTTCTAGAGGACATTGTGGAAGAAACTGGGAACATAAATATCCCTTAGTTCTGCATATCACCCTCAAACGAATGGACAGACTGAGGTGGTGAATCAAAGTTTAGGAGATTTGCTGACAAGTTTGGTCACTGGACATCATAGTCAGTGGGATCAGATTCTAGCACAAGCAGAGTTTGCATACAATGACT
>ML825094.1:79909-90566 GCA_009831015.1 Picea engelmannii | reverse complement strand
CTTTCTTATGTATCAATTCATTTATAGGTGATATTCGATATCCATTCCCTCTATCTTTGCAGTCATAAACCAAAAATTAAAAAAATATTAGGGTTGTGTGGTGGCTAGCATATGAAACTCATAATCCAAATAATTAGGGTTCTATTTACACTAAAACCAAAGTATTATTGATTGGGGAATTGGTTTCATAGAAATAATGTGAGGCACGGTGACATGGATTTTTTTTTAAGTTTGGTGAAGTAATAAAATCATAGATAGATTTAGAAATATTAAGTTTGGTGTAGTGGTCAAACCACAAGTAGATTTGGAAATATTTAAATCTATAATTTAATTGATTCTTGATTCATATTTTTGTTTAATTTGATGCCATTGTATTTGAAATTTATCCATGCGAATGATCTCTAATATGATCTATTTTTTGTTGTGTTAAATTTTATTTCATAGTGACAAATGGATTAGTGAATGTTCTCAATGGATCATTGAATGTGTTCAATATATCTAACTTGGTATATAAGAAAACCATGGTAAATCTTACGTAAATATTTTTTTTACACCTCTACTAGTCTACTCACTTATTGTGTATATTTTAGCTCCAAGAAAAGGAAAAACTGAGCATGTGAATATTTTGTTATGTATCAGCTCAACTCTGGTTATAATTCATATGCATTATGTCTATATTTGGAATTATAAATCCAACAATAAAAAATTATCAAGGTTTTGTGGTGGCCCACATGTGAACGTGGAAATCCAAATTATTAAGGTTTTGCTTTTGTGGTGGTTGACATGTGATATCGATGAGTAACATAATTTTTCAACTCTTTGAAATAAAATCTCAATATGAAACCCTCAGAATAACAGTCAAAGATGACATCTTTATAATGATAATGGTTCCCATAATAGAAGTATCTTGTTTCTTGTTCACTATAAAAACAAAGGAAGAGGAATCCAATGGCCTTCCCCCAAGAGAGGGAAGGTGAAGTTGCCATTGTGGCCATTGTGGTAAAAAAAATCTTGAGTGCCATCCACACAATCAAAAGTTTGGTGATGAGCTCTCGATTGACAAATTATAACCTATATCAGTCCTTGACAATCAATGAGAAGATTCATACTCTTTTATTTTTCGAATGATATATCTGATATGGTTGTTCCATTTGTTGATTTGATAGATCGTTTCACTTTATAAATTACTTATATATTGATTTTTTTTTCTTTTTGCTAGCTAAAGGATTACACCTTACCTGAGCCACACCAACCCTTAATATGGATAGATTTTTGGTCCCTGCAGGTTTCGAACCGGTGACTTTAACATCACAGAGTGCCTTAACAACACCTTCCCTCACCGATTGTCCTACACCTCAGGGACCTTGTATATTGAATTTGAATAAAAGAGCAAGTTATGAATAATTAGTCATCTTACTATGCATATGTTTATCTCTAAGTGAAGCATAATTGAACATGTCAATCCTTTGTTATGTATAAAATCATTTTTAGGTGATATTCGATGTGCATTCCATTTATCTATGGAGTTATAAACCCTTGAGAATCCAAAATTATTAGGGTTTTGTGGTGGTTGGCATGTGAACCCAACAATCCAATGATTAGGGTTTTATTCATGTCATGGTTGGGATATGAAAGTGATGAATAGCATCATTTATCAACTCTTTTAAAGAAAATATGATTATCCTTAAGATTCAAAGTCAAAGTCGACATATTTATAAGTTGTGTCAACTATGTTACATGCTTTGTTTCTCTAGACGACGAATCTCTAGTGACCATGTAATGTCCATCTAGTTATGTCAACTTCTATGATGTTAGGCATAGCAGGTTCATGGTAGTTGATGGTGAGGGTTGTCAAAATTGTTGTCCAAGCATTGTTTAATATGTGGGTTGTTAAAATTGTTGTCCAAACATTGTGTAATATGTAATTGTTTAAAATTTAATTGAGCCAACTTCTACTTTTTTTAATGTCCAAAGATTGTTTAATATGTGGATTGTCAAAATTGTTGTGAAGCATTATGTACTGTGTAATTCTTTAAAATTTAATTGAGCCTACTTGTATTGTTTTAATGTAACAACACATTATGTAGTGTAAAGTGATAATATCTTTCCCATACATAGATATCGAAAACCTATTGGTACAATAATAAATTACAAATAAAAATAATTAAATTAAAAATATAAATAAAATAATTTCATTAAAAGGAAACAAAAACAACATCAAGATAGGAAGAGAACGAGCTCTGCAACTAGGGTTTGGGCTTTCACAGCCAGCCCGAACTGTGCACAATAGATGACAGCCCCACAGGGGCTTATGAACCACGGGGAGGGGGCGCCACCTGGCTTCTCCTACAGACAAGTCATGGCCAACGAAAATCCTGCCGTAGGAATGAAAAGACCAACCTTTGAAGCGCCTCCAGACATCTGCGTGCAAATTTATGCAGAAGGGACCTTCAAGGACTGGGATATGGACATCGATCCAGCCAAGGAAAATATCTCAGCAAGCACCTTAGCCCCTTGGACGCCAGGTAAATGTATTCCTTAGGCGCCACAGGCCCCAAAATATGTCATAAGCTCACCCCGCATAGAGGAGCAAAAACAATACATGCAAGATAATCCCTTGGTGGGAAAGTTCTTAGGGCTTTGGCCCTCGGAGCATGATCTGGTCAAATGGATACAGCACTGGTGGAAACCAAAAGGCTATTATGACCTGCAACTGGGCTCGAAGGGATTCTTTACAATCATCTTCCATAACCTGGAGGATAGAAACCGCATCTTTGACGGAGGGCCTTACTTCTACAACTCAGCCGGACTCTTCTTGAGATTCTGTACAGAGAAGTTCAACCCGGAAAAGGAAGACTTTGCCCATTCACCGGTTTGGATCAGACTGTACTCGCTCCCCCAAGAATTTTGGCTGGAAGAGGTCCTAGTGGGCATAGGTAATACCATTGGTATATATGTTAAGTCCTCTGAAGCCACCAAGCAACGACGATACACATCATATGCATGAATCTGTGTATATCTAAACATAGCAAAGCTGCTCCCCGGTTTAATCACGCTGGAATATTAGGACGAAGATTGGTCTCAAACCATCGATTATGAACATATTCCCTTCTGGTGCCGGATATGTCATGAACATGGGCATCTCTTCTGAGAATTCCCTCTCAATGTGCCTCATAAGGAAGAGAACCCAGAAGGCAGCAAAGACAAGGACGGCTTTGTGAAACCAGCAGGAAGAAGGTGACAGGGGGGAAGAAAGCAACCGGCCCAGGTAAGTAAAGATCCAACCACAAGCAATAAGTTTTCCATTTTACAAGATCAACCAGAAAACCCTACTACCCCACCAACCTTGAATGCACCACTCCCGCAGAATGTACCCCAGTCTGCAAGCCAAGATGTTGAATAGCCTCCAAGAAATAAGGAATTGGACCTTCCACCCATGGGCTTGGCTCGGGATCCTCCAGAAATGGAGGGGATTGAAGATGGGGACGAGGAAATGGAGCTAGAGGAGAAGGACCTAGCTGGGGTGGACCTGGACCACCTTGAGCATGCTTATAGGCATCAAAAACTTTACACCATACCCAGGGATCAACTGAGCAAAGTGCACAAAATATTCCTCAATTCATCTACAAGATCCTCACCCCGGGCTAACAAATCCCTAGGCATCCAAGGTAGTCAGACGAAAATCCCAAGCAAAGCCCAAAAAGACGAAAAGAAATGGGGTAGGAAATCCACAAACAAGCTCATACAGGAAATAAGAAGTTTCATGGTAAACTCAGGGAAAATCCACCTGATCTCGGATAGTTTCCCTCCTCTCCCCACCCCACCGTCGTTATGAAGATCATATCTTGGAATATTAGAGGCCTTAATGGACGTAGGAAGCAAAAAATGCTACGAGAACTCATTATAGTGGAAACGCCAGATGTGATATTATTACAGGAAACAAAAAGTACTTCAAAAGATATTGATCGGCTACTTCCCTATTACTAGAGGCAGGGGGGGCGATCTCAATTGATGCCATAGGAATGGCTGGAGGATTGGCTATCCTCTGGAATACCAACGTTATACTAATGGAGAATCTACACGCTACTAGATGGGCTATCACTGCAGATTATAGGCTCATTGGATCAAACAAGCCTGGGCATATAACTAATGTCTATGGACCAGCTACTCCAAGGGACAAACATGCTTTCCTAAGAAGCCTAAGTTACTTGGCCATCCTAACACAACACAACAGATGGATTGTTGGAGGAGATTTTAACATCATCCGTAGCCTAAAGGAGAAAAAAGGAGGATCAAGGCGGCTGGATCAGGACTCCTGCGACTTCAACAGCCTAATAGATGATCTGCAGTTGATTGACCTGGAGACCAGCAACGACACTCACACTTGGTCCAACAAACGAACGTGTATGCATCAAATAGCTTGTAAATTAGATCACTTCCTCATATCAGAACCCCTTATGATGGATGGAACTGCAATGGAATCCACTATATTGAATCTCCTGGGATCGGATCATTGGCCCATACAACTTTGGTTGGAGGTCCTAGCTACTCTAGGAAAGAAACCCTTTAGATTTGAACAGTTCTAACTAGATCACCCAGATTTCCAAGCAAATATCCAAGACTCGTGGAGAAAGGCAAAGATCCCTTACGGGTCCAAAATGTACAGGTTCCAGCAAAAGCTGAAGAATCTCAAGCATACACTTAAACTCTGGAACAAGCACACCTTTAGCAGCATCTTCGACTCCTAGAAACAGCTGTCAGAGAAAATGAATGAGATACAGAGCCAGATTAGAGAGAAAGGGCTAACAGAAGAGCTCAAAGCCCAAGAACTCAGAGTGCATCAACAACTTGAAGACAGGAAGAGACAGGAAGAAATACTGTGGAAACAGAAGTCACGTATTCAATGGCTCAAGGAAGGGGAACGTAACACCAAATTCTTCCACCGAACTGCTATCTAGAGAAGGCACTCTAATAGGATCATGCACCTCATCTCGGATGAAGGGGAAATCCTCCAATCCCATGCTGATCTGGAATCAAACTTGATTGATCATTTTCAAGACCTTCTCACTGAACCCATCCCAGATAGAGATGAAGCCATCAATAAGATTACAAGGCATGTGCCTACCCTTGTAACCCAGGAGAAAAACATAGCTCTTATCAAACCCTTCACCATCAAAGAGGTAGATCAAGAGCTCCAGGACACCCCCAAGGGCAAGGCCCCTGGCCCGGATGGCTTCACCAGTGACTTCTTCCATTATTGTTGGACGATGATTAGGACAGAGGTCTGGGAAATTCTGGAGGATTCGCGAGCCACAGGAAAGGTCCTCCAGGCTCTTAACGCCACTTTCATCACCTTAATCCCCAAAGAGGGACAGGCACATCGGCCTAGACAATACAGGCCTATAGCTCTTTGCAATGTCATCTACAAGCTCCTTACGAAAGTAATAGCCCGAAGACCTAAGCCGATTTTACCAGCAATCATCTCCCCAGAGCAATTGGGATACGTCGAGGGCAGACAAATCCTGGACTTTATCATTCTAGCCTATGAGGTAATTCACTCCTTGCAGAAAACAAAAACCCCTGGTATGCTCCTCAAACTTGACCTATCTAAAGCCTTTGATAAGTTAAGTTGGGAGTTTATGCGAGAAATGCTTTTAGCTTTTGGTTTCAATCAAGACTGGGTAGCCTGGATTTTAAACCTTACCTCCTCAGCCTTCTTTTCTCTCCTTGTCAATGGTGTGCCTTCGAGGCCCTTCTCCCCCTCCAGAGGGATTAGACAGGGCGATCCCCTGTCTCCCTTCCTTTTCATTATCATGGCTGAAGGACTCAACTGCTCCATCCACGCTGCTCTAGAAAACAACCACCTGGCAGGGTTACCCCTGCACAGCATCTCACCCCCTATCTCACATAGACAGTTTGTGGATGACACTCTCTTAATGGGAATCCATACTGTTAGAGAAGCCAACTCTCTCCAGGAAATTCTCCAAACCTTCGTTGATGCCTCAGGTTTGGAATGCAACAAAGATAAATCCCAAATATTCTTCTTTAACACGCCTCCTCAGGTTCAACACCACATCGCAGATCTCCTGGGTTTTAAAAGAAGCTCCCTTCCATCCAAATATCTCGACATTCCCCTGATTGACAACGCCCTCCAGAATTCCTCCTCAGAACTTTTGTTGTCTTCTTTCTCTAAAAGACTCTCCTCCTGGACTTTCAGAGCCCTAAACCTGCCCATCCGTCTTATTCTGCTTAAATTCATTCTTCAAGCCCTCCCGATCTATACTTTTTCAGCGCTGGCTGCCCCAAAGTTTGTTCTCACCACCATCAAAAGCTTACAGAGGAACTTCATCTGGCAAGGCCTCAACAAAGAAAAGAAGATTGCACTCGTCAGCTGGGAAAAACTCTGTAGACCCAAACATCAAGGAGAACTGGGTTTGAGGGATCCTTCTATAATGAACAAGGTTCTCAGTGCCAAAATTTGGTGGCGTTGGTTAAAAAACCCAAAAGATCTTTGGGCTAGACTTTGGATGAAGAAATATGCCCCCAGAATGGCAGAGAAGAACCTCATTTGATGGAATGGGGACAACCTGGTCTCTTTGATTTGGACAGCAGCAGGACAGAATAGACAACTGGTCACTCAGCATGCCTTCTGAGAGGTAGGGAATCGCGAAACGACCTTATTCTGGCAAGATTCCTAGCAACAATGGCCAGCCCTGTGCACTGAGGACTGGGCCCATGACATTTGCACCCAAGCCACCCGGCTGGGCCTGAAAAAAGTAGTGGACTACTGGCAGAACAATTCCACGGAGGACACTTGGCGCTATTGGCATCTGGATCGGGAAAACATTGACCCCGACTTACAGGTCGATCTGACGCCACTGCAAGAAGAGATGACCAAACATAAAATATCAATAAGGGCAGGTGAAGATATTCTTCGGTGGGGTTACAGGCCATAGGGATCCTTTAGCACGGGGGAAGCCTACTAGATTAAAACACATTCAGATCCCCCCCTAGCCTTGAAAGATTGGGGAAAAATCTAGAATCTCTAGCACTGGCCGAAGATCACTCTCTTCCTTTGGCTAGTCTCTCACTCAAGCATTCTCACCTGGGACAATCTCTTGAAGAGGGGTTTTACTGGTCCCTCCATTTGTATACTTTGCGGAGAGGCAAAGGAAAACATGAACCACCTCCTTAATACTTGCCCTTACATAGCTCAAATCTGGGATCAAGCAGTGCTCATCATGCGCACCTCGTATCGCCTCAGAGACAGCGTCATCGAAACTATTATGAAATGGAGAGATCAGGCTTTCCTTTCTCCCTTACTAAACAGAATTTGGAAAATTCTACCCGGTTTCATACTTTGGCAAACGTGGAAGGAGAGAAATATAAGAATTTTCAAAAATACCTCACTCCCATGGCATCAATGCTGGCGTCAGTGCCACCGCAACATCTTGGAAACTCTCCACCTCAGGAAGTGGTCTGTTGCAGACACATCTTGCTCTCCTTCCGAGCTCCCAATCCTTCAATACTGGACACCTCTCCCTTCTCCTGAGACGTCCCCCCTCCCCTCTCCCACCTCGCCTTCGAGTCGGCCTTCCCATTGGGCTCCTCCCCCAGAGGATTTCGTCAAACTCAATTTCGACGGAGCCTCTAAAGGAAATCCTGGAGCTGCAGGGTATTGAGTGGTCTTCCGTAACCACAATGGGCAAATTCTTGCCATAGGAGCAGGCCTCCTTGAGCACACTACGAACAATGTAGCAGAACTCTGGGGTCTTATCAAAGGTTTGCAACTGGCTATTAAAAATAATTTCCCAAAGCTAGTCGTTAAGGGGGACTCTCAAGTTATTATTGGCTTGCTGGGTAGAATCTTAAATGGGGAAAACCCGGACAACATTTCACCTAGCTGGAGACTGTCATATGGCCTACAGATCATTGCAGATCTACTACATCCAAATCAAGTTATCATTCCCTCACACATCATAAGGAAAGCGAATGAAGTTGCGGACGAATTGGCTAACCTGGGTACTGACTGGAGAGGACCATACCTTCAATGTAGTTCAGTCTGGAATCAGGACCACCCTATCCTCGAGCAGTTCATTTGCAAGGCTGGAATGGTAGATCTCCCCCCGGATGGGGTGTTAGTGCGCATATTGTGGCAAGAAGGAGGGGCTGGCACAAGCCATCACGGCGTGGAGGCACGTGATGGGCCTGTGTCACAGGCCACCACCCTCCATGGCGTTTAAATGCAGGTTACAGAGATATGAGGGGGCATTTATGCCGCATTCACGCAACCCCTCCCTTCCAAGTGTTTTTAGAATGGCTTGGCTCACTCTGTATGTTATTTTCCCCTGTCCGATGCCCGCAGGGTCCCTCTCGTCGCAGCACAGACCCGACTCTGCTTTCCTTCTCTAGGTAGATAGTATCCCTGTTCCTCTCCTGAATTGGACTCTTTTAGCCTGCCTTATCACTTGCACTAAGAACATAATGGCGCGCCCAAGGGGAAGGCCGAGGAGGGGCTCTCCCTGGAAGCCCCATCGGCCCTCGGTCACGCCTCCTGGCTCGCCCTCCGTCTGTTGCTCTCCTCGTTCTCACTCGGAATCTATAGCTGCTCTCCCGCAAGATCCGATGGTAGTTTCCATAGCTACAATCCCCCATTCACCAATTTCCCTCTCATGCCACCTACACGATCCCCTGGTGATTTTCCATCCCCCCGCTCCAATCCTTGGCTCAAGTGGCGACCCTCCTCCTCATGGTGCGCCCAAGCGAGATGCACCGCATTCCACTAGCTCTTTCGATAGGATGCATCTCAAAGACCGTCTTCTCATCATGCACGACTTGGTCTTTGAGCTCAGACAGGAGGTGGTTGATCTTAACTATCGCCTTCAAGCCACAGATGAAAAGGTGGCGAGGTGCCTCCAAATTCTTTCCTCCATGCAAGCGGCTCTTACTTCGGACCTGGTCGACGCTATGCCAAGGGAGGCATCTCCTCCTGCTACAGATGAAGGACCGATCAAGGCTCAACGACCAGTCAACAGGGAACCGACGAAGACTGAGCACGACAGCCAAGAGGAAGGAACCGCGCGCGGCGAGGCAGAGGAAAAACTGTGGGTAGATGAGCCAACATACATTGAAGAAGAGCCTTGGCCAGGGGACCTCCCTCCCATGTGGCCAGGATCACTGCGAGGTGTCTAGATCCTTTGCATGTTTTTTCTTAGTCCTGTTAGTCTCCTTGTCTTAGCTGATGGTCAGTTTGAACATGGTTTATTTGGCTTTAGTTTATAACTCTTTTGACTTCTAAACTGGATGGGAAGGCTGGACTGGTTTCCCCTCTATTGGGACAGTCCAACAAATGCATTCTGGACGTGTTTGTATTTTGATGCTCTATTGCAGTTATAGCAGGAACTTAATATAATTCTCCTTCTTATTTACAAAAAAATAAAAATAATTTCATTAAAATATATATGTTAAAATATATAGGTTGAAGAAAACATTTTGAAAATGGTATGGAAAACATAGCTTAAAGTAACCATCAAATGAGCCTCTTAATATCTACCTCTTAGTTGTCCATTGAAATCAACATTAATTTATTGAATTTTAAAAAAATATAAAAAATTACTTAATTAATTTAAAATTATAATTTGATGTTTTGAAAAGTTAAAAAAATATTTATAAATTAAAAAAATATTTATAAATTAATATGATTTTAAAGAACTAAAAAATTAAAAAAACATAAAACAATTAATATAAAAGGAATAACAAAATACTTAAATACATATTTTGGGTTGACTATTTATTGGTTATAAAAATTCCCTATTTTTTAAATAGAAAAACAAACTTGGCAACAACATCAAGTACCTTAGAGAATTTATAGAAGTCGGTTTATGCCAATAACGTCTTGTTTATTGGTTGAATGTTAACTTTAAAAGAACCCATTCTTTCGCCTCCATGATAAAAAAGAGAACCTTTCGATTTATAATAAATAATTACAACATTACCCCAAATCCGGCTAAAATGGACGGAGATTTGATATTTAAATATGGTTTGTGGAATGATGCTTGAAATAAATCACAACGGTCACATAGAGTGGATTCATATTTATTTCATTGGGTTACCGATGGGTTGGAGTGGAGAGAGGGTATTCTGGGCTCCCTGACAAGATAGATTCATTGCAGAGTGGCCATTGAAGAAATTGCGAGAGTATCTCTGTCTAGCATTTCTGCAATTTATTGAATATGTCCGCCATGGATAAGTATGAGAAGCTTAAGAAGGTCGGAGAGGGAGCGTATGGGACAAGATCAGCGGCTTACTTAAAATTGCTGATCTGGGACTTGCGAGAACGTTTACTGTCCCTGTGAAGAGTTACAAGCATGCGGTTTGTCATTGCATAAAGTTGACCTCATTTGATTTCACGTTCTTTAAGTTGTCAGTTAACTAAGATTTAGATTCAACCCCGGATCTGTATATTTGCAGATTGTCACCCTATGGTCTAGGGCCCCGGAGATATTGTTGGGATCCACCCACTATTCCACAGCCGTGGATATTTGGTCTGTTGGATGCATTTTTGGTGAGTGTCGCATTACACAAGAAATATTGAAAGTGGTGATTTCCATCTTTCACTCTTTTTCATGATCTAGCTGTCATAAGTATTCCTAATTTT
>ML825094.1:29807-62174 GCA_009831015.1 Picea engelmannii | reverse complement strand
TCGTTTGCTTCCCGTTCCAATCTCCTAGATCCTCCCTTTTTTTCCTTTAGAGTGCGGATGATATTGAAATCTCCGCCAATGATCCATCTATCCCTTTGGGTGACGTTGGGTGTATGGATAAGGCTATGGAGAAAAGCCTGCTTGTCCCCCGGGGTCGCTGGGCCATAAACACAGGTTAGATGGCCAGGCCGATTTGAGCCAATGAGTCTGTATTCGGCAGTAATGGACCATTTGGTGGCACATAAATTGCTTAGAAGCACTATGTTAGTGTTCCATAGGATGGCTAGTCCTCCTGTTGTTCCTATGGCATCAACAGAGACTACTCCAGCTTGTTTCCAGCAGTAAGGGAGCATCCTGTCCATATCCTCAGAGGTGCACTTTGTTTCCTGCAATAAAACAACATCTGGTGTTTCCGCTATGATCAGTTCCTGTAGCATTTTTTGTTTGCTACGACAATTGAGACCTCTGATGTTCCAAGATATGATCTTCATGATGATGGAGGATTGGGAAGAGGATGGAAACTGTCCGAGATCAAATGAATCTGTCCAGAATTCACCATAAAATTTCCTATTTCTTGTATAAGCTTACTGGTGGATTTCCTTCCTCTTTTCTTTTCTTCTTTTTGAACTTTGCTTGGGGTTTTAGACTGATTGGTTTGAACACCCAGGGCTTTGCTAGCTCTGGCCGAAGATCCTGCTGACAAGTTGAGGAAAACTTTGTGTACTTTTCTCAGTTGATCCCTAGGGATGGTGTAGATATTTTGATGATGGTAAGCGTGCTCAAGGTGTTCTAGGTCTACTCCGGCCAAATCTTGTTCTTCGAGTTCCATTTCGTCATCGCCATCATCAGTTTCCGGCTGGTCGGGCTGTTCCTGGGTCAGGCTCGGATTGATAGAAGAGGGCTCAATGTTTCGGGGTACGTGGGGTTTTGACTGGTTCGCGGCTTGGGATGCGCTATGCAGGGGAGGGGGGTGTGGCTCAATCTGTTGGAGAGGGGGCTGCTGGGTGGAATTACTTAGGGGGTTTTCAGGTTGATCTTGCAAGATAGAGAATTTATTACTGGTGGATGGGTCCTTACTTACCTGGTTTGGCTGCTTCCTGGTGCCTTGACGCCGTCGCCCTGCTGTTTGAATGAAGCCCTCCTTGTCTTTGCTGGTGTCTGGGGCCGCCTCCTTGTGAACCGCATTGAGTGGGCATTCCCGGAATAAATGTCCATGTTCATGACATTTTCTGCAGTGGAAGGGGATGTGCTCATAATCAATGGTTTGCGACCATTCTTCGTCATGGTACTCCAGCGTAATGGAGCCTAGGAGAGGCTTGGCTATGTTCAGGTACACGCAGATTCTCGCATATGAGGTGTATCTACGCTGCTTGGTGGCTTTAGAGGATTTCACATAAACTCCAATGGTGTTGTCGATACCTGCTAGTACTTCTTCCAACCAAAACTCTTGTGGGAGGGAGTACAGTCTGATCCATACCGGTGCATGGGCGAAATCCTCTTTCTCAGGACTAAATTTTTCTGTCCAAAATCTCAGGAAAAGACCAGCCGAGTTATAGAAGTAAGGTCCTCCGTCAAAGATCCGATTGCGGTCTTCTAAGTTATGGAGGATAATGGTGAAGAACCCTTTGGATCCTAATTGTAGGTCATAATGTCCTTTGGGCTTCCACCAGTACTGGATCCATTTGATCAAATCTCTCTCAGAGGGCCATAGCCCTAGAAATTTTCTGACCAGAGCATTATCGCGCATGTACTGTTTTTGTTCCTCTATGCGAGGTGAGCTTACCAGATATTTTGGGGCCTGGGGCGCCTGTGGGATGCACTTTTCGGGAATCCAAGGGGCCGTCGCTTTAGCTGGGGCCGTCCCCTTGTCTGGATCAATCTCCATATCGCGGTCCTTGAACGTTCCTTCCTCTAAGAGAGTCGCTCTTAGATCAGGAGGTGTCTCAAACGGAGGTCTTTTCGTGCTCAGAGCTGCATCCTTTCCGTTGGTGACTTGGCTGTAGGAGGCGCCGGACGGCGTCCCTTCTTTGTGGTTTGGGGGCCCCTGCGGGGCGGCCATCCTTTGGGCACAGTTCAGAGTGGCTGGAGGTTACGAAACCCTAGTTGCAGATCGATGGAAATTACTCCGTATCCCAATGTTATAATAGGATAGAAACTGTTTTACCAGCATTTGAATGATACTTTTTTTTCATCGATATTGTGGATATTTTAAAGTTTTATACGCGTAAATTGTTTATATTCCCATATATTTAAATGCGTATCGAAATGTGTATCTAAAGATATATCTCTCACCAAGTCACCCTATATATTGGGAGATATTGGAATAAGTTGAATCCACTGTGTTACTTTGTTATTACATATTTTTTTATAAGTTAATAATTTTTTTTTTCTAAAATTTTGTATTATTAAAAAATTGAAGTAATAAATTTTCCATTTGGAAAATTGTTATGATAAATTTCTTTAACAAGTTTTTTTTTTACTTTTAAACTTTGTTTACAATTTTGTATATAACTTTACTCATAAAGTTTTCTGTGTGTTCAAATTGCAAATGTGTTCTTGTTTTACCTGGTAAATTCGTTTTTCACTTATTTATTTTTATTTTTATTAAAGTCTCTATGTTTTATGTGCAGGTTAAGCGGAGGGGAATTTGAGCTGGGAACGTGGCCCTTAAGGCTCCAGTGTTTCAACTACATCTCTGATACCAATTGTAATGTCTCTAAATTAATTTAAGCAACCATTTAATTACAACACTATAGTAAAATTAAAAAATTACTTAATCTAGCACATTCACAATCTAATTTTTCATAGTAATAAAATTTAATAACAATTTAATTCAAAACAATTCATAACTCTAACATGAACCTGATGTTGCCGCTTTCTTCCTTAGCTTGCTTCCTTAGCTTGCTCCTTTAGCTTGCTCCTTAGGACACCACCCAAAACCAACCTCCCTGCCGACTAGTAGCGCCTAGCCCTAGGATATCAACGGATATCCTAGCCCTCTGAGCCCAAAACCTCCAACAGCCCCCTGGTGTACTGTAAATTCCACTCTATCAATGCCCCTCACAAAAATTCCTCCCTCTGTCCAATACTCAAAGCTCTCCCAAAATTCTTTCTCCACTCTCATAACAATGAAAAAAAATCCATCCCCCTCTCAACTCTTTCCCCCCCCCTTAATCCTCCTCCCTTCACTGACACTCCATCTTGCATTAAATTCCTTATCCCTCCATTTAATTAACCTTATCCATTCATTAATTCTCTTATCTTCTCAGGATCCTTATGTGATCCCTTCTTGTATACGTAACTTGATTAAATGTTATATTTTATTCTCCAGCTTTAATTTAATACTTTATTAATTAATGAATTAATTAATAATTAAATCAATCATTAACCATATTGATTAAAGAGTTAATTATACTTAAATTAATCATAATCAAGAATAACTAATTAATAACAAATAATTAGTTAAGGTTATTTTAATAAATAATTATAGTTTAGCTAGTTTTTTTAGGATTATATTTTTAAATTAATTATACTTAATAATCAAGGATGTTACACGGAGTCAACACTCCGCTAGGTGAACTTGCGGGAGACTAAGGGTTCTAAGGAATAAGGCCCCCGCCTTATTGCGTGCCCCTTAGAATCATCATGAGCGACTATCGCAGTCTACCCTCATGGCATCGTGGATCCTCT
This sequence comes from Picea engelmannii, assembly GCA_009831015.1. Lineage (NCBI taxonomy): Eukaryota > Viridiplantae > Streptophyta > Pinopsida > Pinales > Pinaceae > Picea > Picea engelmannii. Next base: position 58,484 of record ML825094.1, on the reverse strand, counting down.
CGAACTAGGTAATCGTTAACCTACAGTTTGAGCCACGGCGGGAGTGCTAGTAGGTGGTGGCAGGGCCATTGTCCACCCCTCTCCCTCAACCTCTATGCAAATCATGTGTGGCCCCTTTACTCCATATGTGAGTCTGATCCTCAAGCTATCGTCAGCCTGCATCATCAATAATCATGTCAGCAATGTCAACATCAAATCATCAAATCAACTGAAACATCATAGTAAACATATCAACCCAAAAGCACACTCCCTGACTCAGTCCATAGTCCAAGGGGGTTCTACCGATGCCTCTGCCTCCTCAAGGTCAAAAACCCTGCACACTCAATAAAACTAAGTCAATAGCACTTGTCTACATCAAATAGTAACACATCATGTCATCTGTCAATCGCATCATAATCAGGCATAAATGGTCTAACATCATAAAAGTCCAGATCACTTATGAGGAAGTGTCCTCAAATAATAAGTTTTCTCAGTGCGCCAGAGTGGGATGTTACATACACCCCCTCTTGGTCTAAACTTCATCCTGAAGTTTCCTAGTATAAATGCAGAAATAAAGTATCACAGTATCATAAGTACCCCAGTATCATAAGTCTATCTATCAAACAAAAATGGAAATTGTTGGTGCATATCATATGCATCCTCCCAGGTCGCCGAGTGTGGACATAACTGTCCCACTGGACCTTGACGTGATCTACTGTTCGACGTCATAACTGTCAAACGCGATCATCTAAGATGCGAACCGGCTTAGCCATCAACGCTCCCTCGTCTGATACCTGCAAGGAACTCAGGTCAATCACATGTGTAGGATCACTAATATAATGTCTCAAAATAGATACATGAAAAACATCGTGCATATGCCTCAAAGAATTAGGCAAGGCTAGTCGATAGCCCACGGGCCCCTTTCTCTCCACAATCTCTAAAGGTCCCACAAACCTAGGAGAGAGTTTAGCTCCCTTTCCAAACTTGATCGAACTCTTATGCAGTTTAACCCGCAAGAAAAATCGATCGTCGACCTCGTAACTACGGTCGACTCGGTGCGCATCGGCATACCTCTTCTGTCGATCCTGCGCTTCTTTAATTCTTTGTCTTATGGTTTGCATCTGCTCTTCCATTTCTTGGATCGCTTCTGGTCCCACCAGGACCCTATCCTCAAGACGATCCCAACTCAAGGGCATGCGACATGGTCGTCCATAAAGAAACTCAAAAGGCGCCATCTTTATGGTGGTCTGATAACTGTTGTTGTATGCGAACTCTACTAGAGGAAAGAATTCCTCCCAATGCTTTTGTTGGTCCATCACGTACATGTGCAACATGTCTTCCAAGGTTTGGTTCATTCGTTCGGTCTGCCCGTCAGTCTCTGGGTGATACACCGTACTAAAATTAAGTTGGGTTCCCAAGGCCTCTTGGAAACTCGTCCAAAATCGTCCATAAACACCGATCCTCAATCGGATATAATCTTTTTAGGCATGCCATACAACCTCACAATCTCACTGATGAAAACTCTAGCTATGTCAGGTGCCTGATATGTCGTATGCAGAGGAATAAAGTGAGCACTCTTCATCAGAGTGTCTACTACTACAAAAATCGAGTCATGTCTCCTTGCCGTCAGTGGAAATCCAAAAATAAAATCTATAGAAATAACTTCCCATTTCGATTCCAGAATGGCATGTGGTTGAAGTAATCCTGCCGGGTGTCTATGTTCAGCCTTTACCTGCTGACACTCTAGATATCCAGCCACAAATTTGACTATGTCGGCCTTCATTCCCTTCCAGAAGAATAAGGGTTTAAGGTCTGCCCTCATCTTCGTGACTCTCGGGTGAGCCATGTAAACTGCTCTATGAGCCTCGCTCGGGATCAACATCCTCAACTCATCATTTGGCGGTACATAAATCCGACCTCTAAACCTCATTAAACCATCTCTATCCAATGAATATCCCTCATAACATGGTACCATCATTGTGTTTTGTCCGATAAAATCCTTGACTTCTATGTACCAGTCATCATCACGCTGTAAGGTGAGAATATTCTCACGTAGATTTTTCTGAAGAGGTAACTCCGAAAAGATGCCTGGGCTCCGACTCAAGGCATCTGCCACTCGGTTCACTGTTCCCTTTATGTAAGTAATCTCGAAGTCATATTCACTAAGCAATTCCGACCAACACCGTTGTCATGCGTTCAGGTTGCTTTGTGTAAAAATGTGTTGTAGTCCACAATGATCAGTCCTTAATTCAAATTTTTGTCCAAAAAGGTAGTGTCTCCAAACCTTCAAGGCATATACGATGGCTAATAACTCCAAATCATGCGTCGCGTAGTTCTCCTCATGTCTTCTCAGCTTCCTCGAAATGTAAGCAATCACTCGTCTGTCCTGCATCAAGACTCCGCCTAAACCTTCCTTGGATGCGTCAGTGCATACCAAGAAGTCTACATCCATGTCAGGGACCTTTAGTATCGGCGCAGATGTCAACAACTCTTTAAGCCTCCAAAATGCTTCTGCGCATTTCTCGGTCCAAACAAACTTATTGTTTTTCTTCTGCAATTCCGTGATCAGAATTGCTATTTTCGAAAAACCCTCGACAAACCGTCGATAGTATCCTGCTAATCCCATTAAACTACACACTTCTGTGACATTCATCGGCGCAGGCCATTCCATAATAGCCTCAACCTTGGTTGGATCCACGACGATACCTTCGTTGGAGATGACATGCCCTAAGTAGTGTATCCTCGATTGATAAAAAGAGCATTTGGACAACTTCCCATACAATTTGTGTTCTCGTAAACATTGTAGTACCAAGTGCAAGTGCTCGTCATGATCCTCCATCGTCCGAGAGTAGATCAAAATATCATCAATGAATACTTGGATGAACTTGTCCAAGTACTCACGGAACACCCCGTTCATAAAACTCATGAATACCCCTGGGGCGTTTTTCAGTCCAAATGGAAAAATAGTAACCTCGTAATGTCCAAATATCGTCTTAAGGGTGGTCTTAGGGATGTCATCCTCCTTGATCCGTAATTGGTGATACCCGGATCGCAAATCGATCTTGGAGAACACCGTCGCACCATTCATTTGATCAAACAGATCATCAATTCTAGGTAAGGGATACTGATTCTTGATCATCGCCTTGTTCAGTTGGAGGTAGTCAATGCAAAGCCTCCATGATCCATCCTTCTTTCGTATGAAAATAACTGGTGCACCCCATGGTGACACACTAGGACGTATCAGTCCCAGATCCAACAACTCCTTCAGTTGCATTTTCAACTCTTGCAACTCCGGGGTTGACATCCGATAAGGTGTTCTTTCTATCGGTTCGGTTTCTGGTTTTAGGTCTATGGTAAATTCCAGTTCCCTTTCCGGTGGCATCCCAGGAAACTCCTCCGAAAATACGTCCGCAAAGTCCTTCACCACCGGAAGGTGTTCTATACCTTCCACTACTCCCTTCTCGTTTATCACGAGGATCGCATAAAGTTTGTACCCCTTGCGCATACTCTTCCGTAACTGTAACGAAGAGACAAACCGCAGGGAAACTCCCTGGTTCCTTCCTACAATCACACGTCTCTATCCTTCGTCATCAACCAAGCTCAACAGTTTTGTCTTACAGTTGAGTATCGCCTCATGCGTTTCCAACCAATCCATACCAATCACGACGTCATAAGATCCTAATATAGTGACGCACAAGTTGACCCTCGTTACAAACTCTCCGAGGTTAAGAGCACAGCCCGTAACCTTCCCTCCGACCTTCTGTTAGGATCCTGAAGCCATCTCCACGAAGCTAAACTCATCCTGTTCGACTGCCTTTACCTTAATCCATTTTAGTGCTGCAGCAGAAATACTAAGGGTCTGGTCAGCAACAGTACCTGTCGTCTCGAGCATCGTCGACTGGTGCTCTACCTGGAGGTTATTCACCGCTGCATGTATCTGATGGGCCTTGCCCATATCTCCCATGGTAGCGGGTCCAGCTGATCGGGATGCCCTGGTCCTCTCCACAGGATAGTCTCGCTGGTAGTGTGGCTCCCCACACATCTAACACCCCTTCTTTGGCCCAGTAGTCCTGGCACCCGAAGTAGAAGAGGACTGCCCCCCGGCCTAAAACCCTGGTCTGTTCTGTTGAACAGGCCTAAACTACTGCTGCTACGGGCGACGCTACTGCTGGTGTTGTGGTCCTCGATACGGTGTCCACTGCTGAAGCGGCGGTCGTCGAGGTGTAGCAAAAGTGGATCCCCTCTGGAAGCCACGATGTCATGGCATATGTCTCGTTGGTGTCGGATGCTGCAGCGTACCAAATGAACCCTGCCCTGCGGGTCTCGCTGGAGTCCTGGTCTGACCCCCACTAATAACCTCCTCCTCAGCTATGAGGGCCTTTTGGACAGCGTCGTGCAAGGTTTGAGGCATCAAGATCCTAAACTTTGCACGTAGGTTGTCGTTAAGGCCAAAGATGAACCGGTTGACCTTGAGTTTCTCTGTGTTAAGGTGCGGGGCATACTGGAGCAGCTCCATGAAACATGCCTCGTACTTAGGCACCGTATGACCTCCCTATCGTAATGCATTGAACTCATTGAGATGACGCTCAATGAATTCCTCTGAAAGGTACCTCTCTCAGAACTGTTCCTTAAATAGTTCCCATGAAACGTCTTCAACGGCCATGTTCAGCTGCGGCAGGAGCATCTTCCACCATAGAAGAGCACTCCCCTTCAGTTGAAAGACAACCATGCAGACCTTCATGTTGGAGGTATACTCACAAAGTGCGAAGCACATCTCCATATTCTCCAACCATTCCTCGACGGCTGCACTGTCCGGGGCACCAAAGAACTCGGGAAATTTTACCTTCTCGAGTTCACGGTGAATGCTACTGGTAATGGCCGGTGCGCGCGGCGGAACTTCTGGGGGTGCCGACGCCCTGGCCTCGTCTCTGTCCAAATGGCTGATCAGAGCCTCGGACATGCGCTGAAAGGATCTCATCATCCCAATAACATCACCAACTGCTATCTGCTCCTATCCGAGAACCTGCTCGCCTCCCTGGGGGTTAGACCCCTCAGGCATGAATGTTGCTGGAGGCGTCACACCTCCTCCCCTAGCACCCCATCGTGTGCCTCCGCGGTGTCCTCTAACCATGATTACTTGCACACACACAATCAACTCGATCAGAAACAATATAATAAAAACAACTCATGTCAACGAAAGTCGTAGAAGGCCCCAAGTCGTGGGTTGAACCGGCTCTGATACCATATGTAACGGACCTCCTCGATAGGACAACAACTCTGATAATAGGTGCAATTTTTTTGTTTTGTTTTAAAAGTGTGTGTGCACGTGTAGGAGGGGAAACAGACACATTGGACTCTACGTTGCCACCCGATGACTAACAAGACGCAACCACGACGACCACAACAAGAAGACACAAGGCACCCAACAAGTAATTGCAAGCAAATACTACCCAAGACAAAGGCGCCCCACAATATCTTCAACAATAAACTACATACAGGGTTAGGTACCGTACGAGCACAGAAGGAAGAATCCGTAGTAGTAGGTCTTACTATTTCTGCACAGGAAAGCAGGGTGTTTAATCTTAGTTCTCTGCTCCGGAGAGAGACAAGGTTAGATAAGCTCTTGGCCGACTGCTCAGGCAGAAACTAGTAATCCCCTCAGGTGTGTCGCAAGAGTGGAAACCCTGCCTTTAAAGGGCCCGAGACTCTTGATACGGCACTGAATTTTTTACACCGGAATTTAAGCACACCCCTAGAATTATCTACAAGGCTACAATAAGGTGCTACATCCCACCCGATACAAGAAGACTGAGCAAAGCAAGCCAACCCAGTACAACAATTCAATGGACAGCCCGACCTCTATGGAAGACACAAGTCCAAGGATACTAACAAAACCGACCATTAGTTACGACTCAGCTTAACCTACGACTCAACTGGCCACAAGTATAGATCATTCACTTCATTTAAATCCGTTAGTTGATAAGTAATCCACCCATCCATAAAGGCGAGTACTCATGATAAAACTCTAAATCTAACACATAATGATTTTTACTCTTAGTTTAAGGACCTTACGGTTTAGGCTGAAAATTGGAACATCCTTATAATGATCAACCTTACCATTACATGTATTCTACAACGATAGTATAAACCATTATCAATGCTCTTACTTTCCTATGATATCAAGGCTAGGTAGCATCCTTCCATAAGCGAGGCTATTACATTTCAATATTTCAATGATAAATTTCCATGACACGCACCTACAATGACATCTCCATCAGGGCTGGCATTATCACATTGTACTATAAGGACTTGCGAATTTGCTAACTAAATTCGTAGTAACATCTAGTGAAAACATGATAGCGCTAGCATCATTACCTTTACAATATAAATATCTTGTACATTCACTAACTGAATTCCGAATAAATTTATAATGACATTTCCACAGCGCTAGCAATTATTATAGCATAATATCAAGACCTTGCCATTTCGCCAACTGAGCTCATAATAAAAATTTAAATATCACATTTACGATAAGAAGACCTTGCAAGTCCAGTAACTAATTTCCAAATAAACTGATAATGACATCCCTACCATAAATGATGTCAGCTAATTTCGCCAACTAAGTTCATAATAAAATTTCACTATTACATTTGCAATAAAATGACCTTGCCAATCCACTAATTAATTTCCAAATAAAATGATAAAGACATCCATACCATAAATGATGTCAACTAATTTCGCCAACTGATTTCATAATAAAATTTCACTATTACATTTGCAATAAAATGACTTTGCCAATCCACTAATTAATTTCCAAATAAAATGATAAAGACATCCATACCATAAATGATGTCAACTAATTTCACCAACTAATTTCATAATAAAATTTAAATAGTACAGTGACAATAATTGACCTTGCATATCCACTAACTAATTTCCAAATAAAATGGTAATGACATCCTTACCATAGATGAGGTCAACTAATTTCTCCAACCCATTTCATAAATAAATTTAAATATTATCTTTGCAAATAAATGACCCTACAATCCACTAACTAATTTCCAAATAAAATGATAATGACATTCCTCACATTTAATTCATGCATTCTATCCTAAGACGATTCATCATAATAGCATTACCTTACCTTCATTATACTATGGTGTAGGGGCATTGGAATAGCTTGTTGAAATAACCTTACAATACATCATCTTTAATACGTTTACCCTAACATAATGTAAAAATGTAATAATCTCTGAATCTGGTAGTGAGATTATTATGGCAGTAACAACAGAAATGCAATAAGGTAATAATCTCTCAATGTAATGTAATACTACAGTAACACAATAAGGCAGTGAGATTTAATGTAATAATGTAATAATCTAATACAGTAGTAACAACAAAAATGTAATATTGTAATAATCTATGAATGTAATGTAATACGACAGTAACACCAATAGGGCAGTGAGATTTAAATAACAAGTGACTAAATATAACAAATACAATTTAACTAGAATAAGGAAAGGAACAATGTTGTCCACTACAGGTCACAAATACAACAACCCAGGCCACAAATGGGGACGCCCATCCATAGAGTAAAACGCCCAGTGTATAAAAAGAGTACCCACTGAAGAAAAAAAATGCCCCCAGTGGGTATAAAATGCCCAGGGTAACAGGAGAAAACCCACGGAATAAAAAAATGCCCAATATATTTATAACGCCCAGAGTATAAAGAGAAAACCCACTGCAGGAAAATGCCCCCTGTGTGTATAAAATCGCCTAAGGAAGGAGGATAAAATCTACTGAAAAGATAACACGCCCAGGTGTACATAAAATCGCTCAAGGTAAAAAGAGAAAGTCTATTACAAAGAAAACACGCCCAGGTGCATATAAAATCACCCAAGGTAAAATGAGCAAGTCTACTGCCAAGAAAACATGCCTAGGTGCATATAAAATTGCCCAAGGTAAAAAGAGCAAGTCTATTGCAAAGAGAACACGCCCAGGTTCATATAAAATCGCCCAAGGTAAAAAAAGCAAGTCTATTACAAATAAAACACGCCCAGGTGCATATAAAATCGCCCAAGGTAAAAAGAGCAAGTCTATTGCAAAGGAAACATGCCCAGGTGCATATAAAATCGCCCAAAGTAAAAAGAGCAAGTCTATTACAAAGAAAACACGCCCAGGTGCATATAAAATCACCCAAGGTAAAAAGAGCAAGTCTAATGCAAAGAAAACACGCCCATGTGTATATAAAATGCAACACATATGGAAGACAATGAAAAATGAATAGCTGGACCATATACCACGAAAACGAAATAGCCATAAACCCCAACCATTTACCAAACCCTAAAACTGAACAAATTATACAAACGAAAATCTTCAAAGTTTAAAGGACGAGGAAAAGACATTTACATCCATCCAATCATAGACTCAGCAGTGAATGACTAAGCACTCTACTCTACTAAGTACATGAGCATACCGTTGCCTTGTTGCTTGCCACAATGAACTCCTGTGCTCCACACTGCTCTGTTGCGCTGTTGCTTGCCGACCGTAGAGGACTCACCGGTACCTCCCAGCCAAATGCTAGGGGTACTCCGCTTCCCCCTCAGCCCCCCGAGCCGCAAAGGGGCCACACATAATCCATACAGTAACCTAGCTTCCCAGCTTGCCTCCAAGGCTAAGCTACCACTCAAGTCAACTGAGAAATCCCCAACTCCTACAAGCAATCAGTCCAGTCTCTAGTCTCCCAGCATAACAATCCTCCTCTTCCCCTTTCTCCCCCTCTCCTTTCTTTTATTCTCCTTTTCCCCTAATCCCCCTTTAGGTTTTTTCCCTCAAAAACCCTAAATCCCCTTTCTTTTAAGTTTTCCCCCCTTTTATTTTATTTTTTATTATTTTTTTGAAAACTCAAAGAGGTAAATGTGTTAAGCATCTTTTCATTATTCTTTTTTTTTCATTTCATATACATATATATATTTTCTTTTAAGCTCCCAATAGTTAACTAATTAATTTCTTTTTTCTCAAATTTACCATCCCCTAATTGAATTAATTTATTAAATCTCTTTATTTTACCCTACACACTTTATGAAGACTCACATTAGCTTAAGTGGTTTTTTTTTTTTTGTTTAATTTTATTATTAGCACCTGTATTGTTAATTCTCTAGTAGGGAATGAAATTCTAATGTTATTTGAATGGCAGAGCTATTGTGAGCTAGAATATAATGGCATTGTTATTAGGAGATGGTTAAGTCTTGATTATTATGTTAGGGCGAAGTAGTAGTACCTTCACTAAAAAGGTAAATTATCAAGCTTATTACTGGGAATGAGGAAAGGCCTTATGTATGCGATTAAGGAAGAAATTACTTTATGAATTCAATTAACAGAGGAATTTTTTTATGTATTTAATTAAGTAAGGAAACTCCTTGGATTAGGCAGAGGTTGCAAATCATAGGGGTAATGAATATTTAATGTATAGTCTTGAATTAGGTTTTTTTTTTTTTGACATAGGGCTCAAATTCTGAACTGGAGACACCTAGTTAGGGGAATTGTTTAAGGGTTTGTTCAGGTGTTGATGTCTTAGGGTCATTTAGGCGGACTCCTTCATCCAACATTATTGCGACATGCCCTTCAGGATGCACCATGTGCTCCAAGGGTGCCACTGGGCTCTTGAATTTCTTTTGCACGACGTGCCCTTCAGGATGCACCACATGCTCCAAGGGTGCCACTCGCCAACTGAGTTTCTTTTGTGCGACGTGCCCTTCAGGATGAACCATGTGCTCCAAGGGTGCCACTCGCCGACTGGACTAATTGGTAGACATCTATAACCCCTAGAGTCAACACTCCGCTAGGTGAACTTGTGGGAGACTAAGGGTTCTAAGGAATAAGGCCCCGGCCTTATTGCATGCCCCTTAGAATCATCATGAGCGACTGTCGCAGTCTTCCCTCACGGCATCGTCGATCCTCTCGAACTAGGTAATCGTTAAACTACAGTTTGAGCCATGGAAGGAGTGCTAGTAGGTGGTGGCAGGGATGCTTTCCACCCCTCTCCCTCAACCTCTTTACAAAAAGTGTGGCCCCTTTACTCCATATGTGAGTCTGGTCGACAAGCTATCGTCAGCCTACATCATCAACAATCATGTCAACAATGTCAGCATCAAATCATCAAATCAACTGAAACATCATAGTAAACATATCAAGCCAAAAGCACACTCCCTGACTCAGTCCGGAGTCCAAGGGGCTTCTACCGATGCCTCTGCCTCCTCAAGGTCAAAAACCCTGCACACTCAATAAAACTGAGTCAATAACACCTGTCTACATCAAATAGTAACACATCATGTCATCTGTCAATCGCATCATAATCAGGCATAAATGATCTCACATCATAAAAGTCCAGATCACTTGTCAGCAAGTGTCCTCAAATAATAAGTTTTCTCAGTGCGCCAGAGCGGGATGTTACATACACCCCCTCTTGGTCTAAAATTCATCCTCAAGTTTCTCAGTATAAATGTAGAAATAAATTATCACAGTATCATAAGTACCCCAGTATCATAAGTCTATCTATCAAACAAAAATGGAAACTGTTGGCACATATCATATGCATCCTCCCAGGTCATCGAGTGTGGACTATAACTGTCCCACTGGACCTTGACCTGATCTACCATTCGATGTCGTAACTGTCGAATGCGATGATCTAAGATGCGGACCGACTCAGCCATGAGTGCTCCCTCGTCCAATACCTGCAAGGAACTCAAGTCAATCATGTGTGTAGGATCACTAATATAATGTCTCAAAAGAGATACATGAAAAACATCATGCATATGCCTCAAAGAATCAGGCAAGGCTAGTCGATAGGCCACGGGCCCCTTTCTCTCCACAATCTCGAAAGGTCCCACAAACCTAGGAGAGAGCTTAGCTCCCTTTCCAAACTTGATCGAACTCTTATGTGGTTTAACCCGCAAGAAAACTCGATCGTCGACCTCGTAACTACGATTGACTCGGTGCGCATCGACATAACTCTTCTGTCGATCATGCGCTTCTTTAATCCTTTGTCTTATGGTTTGCATCTAATCTTCCATTTCTTGGATTGTTTCTGGTCCCTCCAGGACCCTATCCTCAAGCTGATCCCCACTCAAAGGTGTCCAACAGGGTCGCCCATGAAGAAACTCAAAAGGCGCCATCTTTATGGTGCTTTGATAACTGTTGTTGTAAGCGAACTCTACTAGAGGCAAGAATTCCTCCCAACGCTTTTGTTGGTCCATCATGTACATGCGCAACATGTATTCCAAGGTTTGGTTCATTCATTCGGTCTGCCCGTCAGTCTTTGGGTGATACCCCGTACTAAAATTAAGTTGGGTTCCCAAGGCCTCTTGTAAACTTGTCCAAAATCGTCTAGTAAACATCGATCCTTGATCGGATATAATATTTTTAGGTAGGCCATGTAGCCTCACAATCTCACTGATGAAAACTCTGGCTATGTCAGGTGCCTGATACGTCGTACGCATAGGAATAAAGTGAGCACATTTCGTCAGAGTGTCTACTACTACAAAAATCGAGTCATGTCTCTTTGTAGTCAGTGGAAATCCAACAATAAAATCCATCGAAATAACTTCCCATTTCGATTCCAGAATGGCATGTGGTTGAATTAATCCTGCCGAGTGTCTATGTTCATCCTTTACCTGGTGACACTCTAGACATCTAGCCATAAATTTGACTATGTCGGCCTTCATTCCCTTCCAGAAGGGTTTAAGGTCTGCCCTCATCTTCGTGACTCCTGGGTGAGCCATGTAAACTGCTCTATGAGCCTCTCTCAGGATCAACATCCTCAACTCGTCATTTGGCAGTACGTAAATCCGACCTCTAAACCTCATTAAACGATCTCTATCTAATGAATATCCCTCATAACGTGGTACCATCATTGTGTTTTGTCTGATAAAATCCTTGAATTCTATGTACCAGTCATCATCATGTTGTAAGGTGAGAATCTTCTCACGTAGATTTGTCTGAAAAGGTAACACCGAAAAGATGCGTGGCCTCCGACTCAAGGCAACCACCACCTGGTTCACTGTTCCCTTTATGTAAGTAATCTCGAAGTCGTATTCTCTAAGCAATTTCAACCAACACCATTGTCGCGCGTTTTGGTCGCTTTCTGTAAAAATGTGTTGTAGTCCACAATGATCAGTCTTTAATTCAAATTTTCGTCCAACAAGGTAGTGTCTCCAAACCTTCAAGGCATATACGATGGATAACAACTCCAAATCGTGTGTCGCGTAGTTCTCCTCATGTCTTATCAGCTTCCTCGAAATGTAAGCAATCACTCGTCCGTCTTGCATGAAGACTCCACCTAAACCTTCCTTGGATGTGTCAGTGCATACCAAGAAGTCTGTGTCCATGTCAAGGACCTTTAGTATCGGTGTGGTTGTCAACAACTCTTTAAGCCTCCGAAATGCTTCTGCGCATTTCTTGGTCCAAACAAACTTCTTGTTTTTCTTCTGCAATTCCGTGATCGGATTTGCTATCTTCTAAAAACCCTCGACAAACCATCGATAGTATCCTACTAATCCCATAAAACTACGCACTTCTGTGAAATTCGTCGGCGCAGGCCATTCCATAATAGCCTCAAGCTTGGCTGGATCCACGGCGATACCTTCGTCGGAGATGACATGCCCTAAGTAGTGAATCCTTGATTGATAAAAAGAGAATTTGGACAACCTCCCATACAATTTGTCTTCTCATAAACATTGTAGTACCAAGCACAAGTGCTCGTCATGCTCCTCCTTGGTCCGAGAGTATATCAAAATATCATCAATGAATACTTGGACGAACTTGTCCAGGTACTCGCGGAACACCCCGTTCATCAAACTAATGAATACCCCTGGGGCATTTGTCAGTCCAAATGGAAAAATAGTAAACTCGTAATGCCCAAATCTCATATTAAAGGCGGTCTTAGGGATGTCATCCTCCTTGATCCGTAATTGGTGATACCCACATCGCAAATCGATCTTGGAGAACACCGTCGCACACTTCATTTGATCGAACAGATCATCAATTCTAGGTAAGGGATACTGATTCTTGATCGTCGCCTTGTTCAGTTGGCAGTAGTCAATGCAAAGCCTCCATGATCCATCCTTCTTTCATATGAAAATAACTGGTGCACCCCATGGTGACACACTAGGACGTATCAGTCCAAAATCCAACAACTCCTTCAGTTGCATTTTCAACTCTTGCAACTACGGGGTCGACATCCGATAAGGCATTCTTACTATTGGTTTGGTTTCCGGTTTCAGGTCTATGGTAAATTCCAATTCCCTTTCCGACAGCATCCTAGGCAACTCCTTCAGAAATACGTCCAAAAAATCCTTCACCACCGGAAGGTGTTCTAGACCTTCTGCTACTCCCTTCTCGTTTAGCGCAAGGATCGCATAAAGTTTTCACCCCTTGTGCATACTCTTTCGTAACTGTAAGGAAGAGATGAACCACAGGGAAACTCCCTGGTTCCTTCCTTTAATCACACGTCTCTGTCCTTCGTCATCAACCAAGCTCAACCGTTTCGTCTTACAGTTGAGTATTGCCTCATGCGTTTCAAAACAATCCATACCGATCACGACGTCATAAGATCCTAAGATCATGACGTACAAGTTTACCCTCGTTACAAACTCTCCCAGGTTAAGGGCACAACGCGTAACCTTCCCTCCGACCTTCTGTTTGGCTCTCGAAGCCATCTCCACGAAGCTAAACTCATCCTGTTCGACTGCCTTTACCTTAATCCTTTTTAGCGCTGCACCAGAAATGAAACTCTCAGTAGCTCCTGGGTCTATCAAAATACTAAGGGTCTGGTCAGCGACAATACTTGTCGTCTCGAGCACAGTCGACTAGTGCTCTGCCTTGTGGTTATTCACCACTGCATGTATCCGATGGGCCTTGCCCATATCTCCCACGGTAGCGGGTCCGACTAATCCGGATACCCTGGTCCTCTCCACAGGACAGTCACGCTGGTAGTGTGGCTCTTCACATTTCCAACACCCCTTCTTCGACCCAGTATTCCTGGTACCTGAAGTAGAAGAGGACTGCCCCCCGGCCTGAAACCCTGGTATGTTCTGTTGAACAAGCCTAAACTGCTGCTACTGTGGGCGACGCTACTTCTGGTGTTGTGGTCCTCGATACGGTGTCCGCTTCTGAGGCGACGATCGTCAAGGTGTAGAAAAAGTGGATCCCCTCTAGAAGCCACGATGTCATGGCATATGTTTCACTGGTGTCGAATGCTGCGGCGTACCAAATGAACCCTGCCCTGTGGGTCTTGCTAGAGTCCTGGTCTAACCCCCACTGATAAGCTCCTCCTGAGCTGTGAGGGCCTTTTGGACAATGTCATGTAAGATTTGAGGCATCAAGATCCTAACCTTTGCACGTAGACTGTCGTTAAGGCCAAAGATGAACCGGTTGACCTTGAGTTTCTCTGTGTTAAGGTGCAGGGCATACCGGAGCAGCTCCATGAAACGTGCCTCGTACTCAGGCACCGTACGACCTCCCTGTCGTAATGCATTGAACTCATTGAACTGACACTCAATGAATTCCTCTGAAAGTTACCTCTCTCGGAACCGTTCCTAAAATAGTTCCCATGACACGTCTTCAATGACCATGTTCAGTTGCGGTAGGAGCGTCTTCCACCATAGAAGAGTGCTCCCCTTCAGTTGAAATATTGCCATGCAAACCTTTATGTTGGAGGTATAATCGCAAAGTGCGAAGCACATCGCCATATTCTCCAACCATTCCTCGGTGGCTGCGCCATCCGGGGCACCAAAAAACTCAGGAAATTTTACCTTCTCGAGTTCACGGTGAATGCTACCGGTAATGGCCGGTGCACGCGGCAGAACCTCTGGGGGTGCCAGTGCCCTGGCCTCGTCTCTGTCCAAATGGTTGATCAGAGCCTCGGACATGCGCTGAAAGGATCTCATCATCCCAATAAAATCACCAACTGCTATCTGCTCCTGTTCGAGAACCTGCTCACCTCCCTGGGGGTTAGACCCCTCAGGTGTGGATGCTACTGGAGGCGTCATGCCTCCTCCCCTAGCACCCCATCGTCTGCCTTGACGACGTCCTCTAACCATGGTTACCTACACACACACAATCAACTCGATCAGAAACAGTATAAGAAAACCAACTCATGTCAACGAAATCCGTAGCAGGCCCCAAGTCGCGGGTCGAACCGGCTCTGATACCATATGTAATCAACCTCTTGGATAGGACAACAACTCTGATAACAAGTGCAATTTTTTTTATTTTTTTTAGTTTTAAAAGTGAGTGCGCACATGTAGGAGGGGAAACAGACACACTGGACTCTACATCGCCACCCGACGACTAACAAGACACAACCACGACGACCACAACAAGAAGACACAAGGCACCCAACAAGTAACTGCAATCAAATACTACTAAAGACAGAGGCGCTCCACAATATCTTCAACCATAAACTACATACAGGGTTAGGTACCGTACGAACACAGAAGGAAGAATCCGTAGTAGTAGGTCTTACTATTTCTACACAGGAAAGCAGGGCGTTTAATCTTAGTTCTCTGCTCCGGAGGGACAGAAGGTCAGATAGGCTCCTGGTCGACTGCTCAGGAAGAAACTAGTAATCCCCTCAGGTGTGTCGCAAGAGTGGAAACCCTGCCTTTAAAGGGCCCGAGAATCTTGATACAGCACTGGATTCTTTACACAGGAATTTAAGCACACCCCAAGACTTATCTACAAGGCTACAATAAGGTGCCTACATCCCACCCGAAACAAGTAGATCGAGCAAAGCAAGCCAACCCAGTACAACAATTCAACGGACAATCCGACCTCTATGGAAGACACAAGTCCAAGGATACTAACAAGGCCGACCATTAGTTATGACTCATCTTAACCTACGACTCAACTGGCCACAAGTATAGTTCATTCACTTCATTTAAAGCCGTTAGTTGATAAGTCATCCACCCAGCCATAAAGGTGAGTACGCATGATAAAACTCTAAATCTAACACATAATGATTTTTACTCTTAGTTTAAGGACCTTACAGTTTAGGCTGAAAATTGGAACATCCTTATAATGATCAACCTTACAATTACATGTATTCTACAACGATAGTATAAACCATTATCAATTCTCTTACTTTCCTATGATATCAAGGCTAGGTAGCATCCTTGCATAAGCGAGGATATTACATTTCAAGATTTCAACGATAAATTTCCATGACCCGCACCTACAATGACATCGCCATCAGGGCTGGCATTATTACATTGTACTATAAGGACTTGCGAATTCGCTAACTAAATTCATAATAACATCCAGTGACAACACCATAGCACTAGCATCATTACCTTTACAATATAAAGATCTTGCACATTCACTAACTGAATTCTGAATAAAATTATAATGACCTTGCCACAGCACTAGCAATTATTATAGCATAATATCAAGACCTTGCCATTTCGCCAACTGAGCTCATAATAAAAATTTAAATATCACATTTACGATAAGAAGACCTTGCAAGTCCACTAACTAATTTCCAAATAAACTGATAATGACATCCCTACCATAAATGATGTCAGCTAATTTCGCCAACTAATTTCATAATAAAATTTCACTATTACATTTGCAATAAAATGACCTTGCCAATCCACTAATTAATTTCCAAATAAAATGATAAAGACATCCATACCATAAATGATGTCAACCAATTTCGCCAACTAATTTCATAATAAAATTTAAATAGTACATTGACAATAATTGACCTTGCATATCCACTAACTAATTTCCAAATAAAATGGTAATGACATCCTTACCATAGATGAGGTCAACTAATTTCGCCAACCCATTTCATAAATAAATTTAAATATTATCTTTGCAAATAAATGACCCTKCAATCCACTAACTAATWTSCAAATAAAATGATAATGACATTCCTCACATTTAATTCATGCATTCTATCCTAAGACGATTCGTCATAATAGCATTACCTTACCTTCATTATACTATGGTGTAGGGGCATTGCAATAGCTTGTTGAAATAACCTTACAATACATCATCTTTAATATGTTTACCCTAACATAATGTAAAAATGTAATAATCTCTGAATCTCGCAGTGAGATTATTACGACAGTAACAACAAAAATGCAATAAGGTAATAATATCTAAATGTAATGTAATATGGCAGTAACACAATAAGGCACTGAGATTTAATGTAATAATGTAATAATCTAATACGGCAGTAACAACAAAAATGTAATACTGTAATAATCTCTGAATGTAATGTAATACGACAGTAACACCAATAGGGTAGTGAGATTTAAATAACAAGTGACTAAATATAACAAATACAATTTAACTAGAATAAGGAAGGGAACAATGTCGTCCACTACAGGTCACGAATACAACAAACCAGGCCACAAATGGGGACACCCAACCATAGAGTAAAACGCCCAGTGTATAAAAAGAGTACCCACTGAACAAAAAAAACGCCCCCGGTGGGTATAAAATGCCCAGGGTAACACGAGAAAACCGACGGAATAAAAAAACGCCCAATATATTTATAACGCCCAGAGTATAAAGAGAAAACCCACTGCAAGAAAATGCCCCCTGTGTGTATAAAACGCCCAAGAAAGGAGGAGCAAATCTAATGAAAAGATAACACGCCCAGGTGTACATAAAATCGCCCAAGGTAAAAAGAGAAAGTCTATTACAAAGAAAACACGCCAGGGTAAAAAGAGCAAGTCTACTGCCAAGAAAACATGCCCAAGTGCATATAAAATGGCCCAAGGTAAAAAGAGAAAGTCTATTGCAAAGAGAACATGCCCAGGTGCATATAAAATCGCCCAAGGTAGAAAGATCAAGTCTATTACAAAGAAAACACGCCCAGGTGCATATAAAATCGCCCAAGGTAAAAAGAGCAAGTCTATTGTAAAGAAAACATGCCCAGGTGCATATAAAATTGCCCAAGGTAAAAAGAGCAAGTCTATTACAAAGAAAACATTACCAGGTGCATATAAAATCGCCCAAGGTAAAAAGAGCAAGTCTACTACCAAGAAAACACACCCATGTGTATATAAAATGCAATGCATATGGAAGACAATGAAAAATGAATAGCTGGACCATATACCATGAAAACAAAATAGCCATAAACCCCAACCATTTACCAAACCCTAAAACTGAATTGATTATACAAACGAGAATCTTCAGAGTTTAAAGGACGAGGAAAACACATTTACATCCATCCAATCATAGACTCAGCAGTGAATCACTAAGCACTCTACTCTACTAAGTACATGAGCATATTGTTGACTTGTTGCTTGCCGCAATGAACTCTTGTTCTCCTCGCTACTCTGTTGCCCTGTAGCTTGCCGACTGTAGAGGACTCACCCGTACCTTCCAGCTAAAGGCTAGGGGTACTATGCTTCCCCCTCAACCCCCCGAGCCGCAAAGGGGCCACACATAATCCAGACAGTAACCTAGCGTCCCAGCTCGCCTCAAAGGCTGAGCTACCACTGAAGTCAGCTGAGAAATCCCCAACTCCTACAAGAAATCAGTCCAGTCTCTAGTCTGCCAGCATAACAATCCTCCTCTTCCCCTTTCTCCCCCTCTCCTTTCTTTTATTCTCCTTTTCCCCTAATCCCCCTTTAGGTTTTTTCCCTCAAAAACCCTAAATCCCCTTTCTTTTAAGTTTTCCCCCCTTTTATTTTTTCTTTTATTATTTTTTTTGAAAACTCAAAGAGGTAAATGCGTTAAGCATCTTTTCATTATGCTTTTTTTTTTCATTTCATATACATACACACACACACACACATATATATATATATATATATATTCTTTTAAAATCCCAATAGTTAACTAATTAATTTCGTTTTTCTCAAATTTACCACCCCCTAATTGAATTAATTTATTAAATCTCTTTATTTTACCCTACACACTTTATGAAGGCTCACATTAGCTTAAGTGGGTTTTTTTCTTTTTGTTTAATTTTATTATTAGCACCTGTATTGTTAATTCTCTAGTAGGGAATGAAATTCTAATGTTATTTGAATGGAAGAACTATTGTGAGCTAGAATATAATGGCATTGCTATTAGGATATGGTTAAGTCTTGATTATTATGTTAGGGCGAAGTAGTAGTACCTTCACTAAAAAGGTAAATTATCAAGCTTATTACTGGGAATGAGGAAAGGCCTTATGTATGCGATGAAGGAAGCAATTACTTTATGAATTCAATTAACGGAGGAATTGGTTTATGTATTTAGTTAAGGAAGGAAACTCCTTGGATTAAGCGGAGGTTGAAAATCATAGGGGTAATGAATATTTAATGTATAGTCTTGAATTAGGTTTTTTTGTTTTTGACATAGGGCTCAAATTCTGAACTGGAGACGCCTAGTTAGGGGAATGGTTTAAGGGTTTATTCAGGGGTTGATGTCTTAGGGTCATTTAGGCGGACTCCTTCATCCAACATTATTGTGACATGCCCTTCAGGACGCACCACGTGCTCCAAGGGTGCCACTCGGCTCTTGAATTTCTTTTGCGTGACGTGCCCTTCAGGATGCACGACGTGCTCCAAGGGTGCCACTCACCAACTGAGTTTCTTTTGTGCGACGCGCCCTTCAGGATGCACCACGTGCTCCAAGGGTGCCACTCGCCGACTGGACTGCTTGGTAGACATCTATAACCCTTGGAGTCAACACTCCGCCAGGTGAACTTGTGGGAGACTAAGGGTTCTAAGGAATAAGGCCCCCACCTTATTGCACGCCCCTTAGAATCATCATGAGCGACTGTCGTAGTCTACCCTCATGACATCGTGGATCCTCTCGAACTAGGTAATCGTTAACCTACAGTTCGAGCCACGACGGGAGTGCTAGTAGGTGGTGGCAGGGCTATTGTCCACCCCTCTCCCTCAACCTCTCTACAAATCGTGTGTGGCCCCTTTACTCCAAATGTGAGTTTGGTCGGCAAGCTATCGTCATCCTGCATCATCAACAATCATGTTAGCAATGTCAACATCAAATTATCAAATCAACTGAAACATCATAGTAAACATATCAACCCAAAATCACACTCCCTGACTCAGTCCGAAGTCCAAGGGGGTTGTACCGATGCCTCTGCCTCCTCAAGGTAAAAAACCCTGCACACTCAATAAAACTGAGTCAATTGCACCTGTCTACATCAAATAGTAACACATCATGTCATATGTCAATCACATCATAATCAAGCATAAATGGTCTAACATCATAAAAGTCCAGATCACTTGTGAGCAAGTGTCCTCAAATAATAAGTTTTCTCAATGCACCAGAGCGGGATGTTACATACACCCCCTCTTGGTCTAAACTTCATCCTGAAGTTTCTCAGTATAAATGCAGAAATAAAGTATCACAGTATCATAAGTAACCCAATATCATAAGTCTATCTATCAAACAAATATGGAAACTGCTTGCGCATATCATATGCGTCCTCCCAGGTCGTCGAGTGTGGACTATAACTGTCCCACCAGACCTTGACCTGATCTACCATTCGACGTCGTAATTGTTGAACGCGATGATCTAAGATGCGGACCGGCTCAAGCATGAGTGCTCCCTCGTCTGATACCTACAAGGAACTCAGGTCAATCACATGTGTATGATCACTAATATAATGTCTCAAAACAGATACATGAAAAACATCGTGCATACGCCTCAAAGAATCAGGCAAGGCTAGTCAATAGGCCACAAACCCCTTTCTATCCACAATCTCGAAAGGTCCCACAAACCTAGGAGAGATTTTAGCTCCCTTTCCAAACTTGATCGAACTCTTATGCGGTTTAACCCGCAAGAAAACTCGGTCGTCGACCTCGTAACTATGATCGACTCAGTGCGCATCGACATAATTCTTCTGTCGATCCTGCACTTCTTTAATCCTTTGTCTTATGGTTTGCATCTGCTCTTCCATTTCTTGGATCGCTTCTGGTCCCACCAGGACCCTATCCTCAAGCCGATCCCAACTCAAGGGCATCCGACATGGTCACCCATAAAGAAACTCAAAAGGTGCCATCTTTATGGTGCTCTGATAACTGTTGTTGTAAGCGAACTCTACTAGAGGCAAGAATTCTTCCCAATGCTTTTGTTGGTCCATCACGTACATGCGCAACATGTCTTCCAAGGTTTGGTTCGTTCGTTCAGTCTGCCCGTCAGTCTCTGGGTGATACGCCATACTAAAATTAAGTTGGGTTCCCAAGGCCTCTTGGAAACTCGTCCAAAATCGTCAAGTAAACACCGATCCTTGATCAGATATAATATTTTTAGGCACGCCATGCAGCCTCACAATCTCACTGATGAAAACTCTAGCTATGTCAGGTGCCTGATACGTCGTACGCACAAGAATAAAGTGAGAACTCTTGGTCAGAGTGTATACTACTACAAAAATCGAGTCGTGTCTCCTTGCCGTCAGTGGTAATCCAAAAATAAAATCCATCGAAATAACTTCCCATTTCGATTCCGGAATGGCATGTGGTTGAAGTAATCCTGCCGGGTGTCTATGTTCAGCCTTTACTTGCTGACACTCTAGACATCTAGCGACAAATTTGACTATGTCGGCCTTCATTCCCTTCCAGAAGATAAGGGTTTAAGGTCTGCCCTCATCTTCGTGAATCCCGGGTGAGCCATGTAAACTTCTCTATGAGCCTCACTCAAGGTCAACATCCTCAACTCATCGTTTGGCGGTACGTAAATTAGACCTCTAAACCTCATTAAACCATCGCTATCCAATGAATATCCCTCATAACGTGGTACCATAATTGTGTTTTGTCCGATAAAATCCTTGACTTCTATGTACCAGTCATCATCACGCTGTAAGGTGAGAATCTTCTCACATAGATTTTTCTGAAGAGGTAACACCGAAAAGATGCGTGGCCTCCGACTCAAGGCATCTGCCACTTGGTTCATTGTTCCCTTTATGTAAGTAATCTCGAAGTCGTATTCGCTAAGAAATTCCGACCAACACCGTTGTCGCGCGTTTAGGTCGCTTTGTGTAAAAATGTGTTGTAGTCCACAATGATCAGTCTTTAATTCAAATTTTCATCCAACGATGTAGTGTCTACAAACCTTCAAGGCATATACGATGGCTAATAACTCCAAATTGTGCATCGCGTAGTTCTCCTCATGTCTTCTCAGCTTCCTCGAAATGTAAGAAATCACTCATTCATCCTGCATCAAGACTCCACCTAAACCTTCCTTGTATGCGTCAGTGCATACCAAGAAGTCTGCGTCCATCTCAAGGACCTTTAGTATCGGTGCGGTTTTCAACAACTCTTTAAGCCTCCAAAATGCTTCTGTGCATTTCTCGGTCCAAACAAACTTCTTGTTTTTCTTCTGCAATTCCATGATCGGATTTGCTATCTTCGAAAAACCCTCGACAAACCATCGATAGTATCCTGCTAATCCCATAAAACTATGCACTTCTGTGACATTCGTCGGCGCAGGCCATTCCATAATAGCCTCAACCTTGGCTGGATCCACGACGATACCTTCGTCGGAGATGACATGCCCTAAGTAGTGAATCCTCAATTGATAAAAAGAGCATTTGGACAACCTCCCATACAATTTGTGTTCTTGTAAACATTGTAGTACCACGCACAAGTGCTCGTCATGCTCCTCCATTGTCTGAGAGTAGATGAAAATATCATCAATGAATACTTGGATGAACTTGTCCAAGTACTCGCAGAACACCTCGTTCATCAAACTCATGAATACCCCTGGGGCGTTTGTCAGTCCAAATGGAAAAATAGTAAACTCATAATGTCCAAATCTCATCTTAAAGGTGGTCTTAGGGATGTCATCCTCCTTGATCTGTAACTGGTGATACCCGAATCGCAAATTGATCTTGGAGAACACCGTCGCACCCTTCATTTGATAGAACATATCATCAATTCTAGGTAAGGGATACTGATTCTTGATCGTCACCTTATTGAGTTGGCGGTAGTCAATGCAAAGCCTCCATGATCTGTCCTTCTTTCGTATGAAAATAATTGGTGCATCCCATGGTGACTTACTAGGACGTATCAGTCCCAGATCCAACAACTCCTTCAGTTGCATTTTCAACTCTTGCAACTCCGGGGTCGACATCCGATAAGGCATTCTTGCTATCGGTTCGGTTCCCGGTTTCAGGTCTATGGTAAATTCCAGTTCCCTTTTCAGCAGCATTCCAGGCAACTCCTCCGAAAATACGTCCGCAAACTCCTTCACCAACGGAAGGTGTTCTAGACCTTCCGCTACTCCCTTCTTGTTTAGCGTGAGGATTGCATAAAGTTTGCACCCCTTGCGCATACTCTTCTATAACTATAAGGATGAGATGAACCGCAAGGAAACTCCCTAGTTCCTTCCTATAATCACATGTCTCTGTCCTTCGTCATCAACCAAGCTCAACCGTTTCGTCTTACAGTTGAGTATCGCCTCATGCGTTTCCAGCCAATCCATACCGATCACGACGTCATAAGATCCTAATATCGTGACGTACAAGCTGACCCTCGTTACAAACTCTCCCAGCTTAAGCGCACAGCCCGTAACCTTCCCTCCGACCTTCTGTTTGGCTCCCAAAGCCATCTCCACGAAGCTAAACTCATCCTGTTCGACTGCCTTTACCTTAATCCTTTTTAGCGCTGCACCAGAAATGAAACTCTCAGTAGATCCTGGGTCTATCAAAATACTAAGGGTCTGGTCAGCGACAGTACATGTCGTCTCGAGAACAGTCGACTAGTGCTCTGCCTAGCGGTTATTCACCGCTACATGTATCCGATGGGCCTTCCCCATATCTCCCATGGTAGCGGGTCTAGCTGATCCGGATGCCCTAGTCCTCTCCACAGGACAGTCGCGCTGGTAGTGTGGCTCCCCACACATCCAACACCCCTTCTTCGGCCTAGTAGTCCTGGTACCCGAAGTAGAAGAGGACTGCCCCCCGACCTGAAACCCTGGTATGTTCTGCTGAACAGGCCTAAACTATTGCTGCTGCAGGCGATGCTACTGCTAGTGTTGTGGTCCTCGATACGGTGTCCGCTACTAAGGCGGCGGTCGTCGAGGTGTAGAAAAAGTGGATCCCCTCTGGAAGCCATGATGTCCAGGTGTATGTCTCGCTGGTATCGGATGTTGCGGCATACCAAATGAACCCTGCCCTACGGGTCTCGCTGGAGTCCTGGTCTGACCCCCACTGATAAGCTCCTCCTCAGCTATGAGGGCCTTTTGGACAACGTCGTGCAAGGTTTGAGGCATCAAGATCCTAACCTTTGCACGTAGGCTGTCATTAAGGCCAAAGACGAACCTGTTGACCTTGAGTTTCTCTGTGTTAAGGTGCAGGGCATACCGGAGCAGCTCCATGAGATGTGCCTGGTACTCAGGCACCGTACGACTTCCCTATCGTAATGCATTGAACTCATTGAGCTGACACATTGAACTCATTGAGGTACGGTTCCCATGACACATCTTCAACGGCCATGTTCATCTATGGTAGGAGCGTCTTCCACCATAGAAGAGCGCTCCCCTTCAGTTGAAAGACCGCCATGCGGACCTTCATGTTGGAGGTATAATCGTGAAGTGCGAAGCACATCGCCCTATTCCCCAACCATGCCTCGGCGGCTGTGCCGTCCAGGGCACCAAAGAACTCGAGAAATTTTACCTTCTCGAGTTCACGGTGAATTCTACTGGTTACGGGCGGTGCACGTGGCAGAACCTCTGGGGGTGTCGATGCCCTGGCCTCGTCTCTGTCCAAATGACTGATCAGAGCCTCGAACATGCGCTGAAAGGATCTCATCATCCCAATAACATCACCAACTGCTATCTGTTCCTATCCGAGAACCTTCTCGCCTCCCTAGGGGTTAGACCCCTCAGGTGTGGATGCTATTGGAGCCATCACGCCTCCTCCCCTAGCACCCCGTCGTCTGCCTCCGCGGTGTCATGTAACCATGATTACCTGCAGACACACAACCAACTTGATCAGAAACAGTATAATAAAACCAACTCATGTCAACGAAAGCCGTAGCGGGCCCCAAGTCGCGGGTCGAACCGGCTCATATACCATATGTAACGGACCTCCTAAATAGGACAACAACTCTGATAACAGGTGCAATTTTTTTTTTTGATTTAAAAGTGTGTGTGTGCGTGTAGGAGGGGAAACAGACACACTGGACTCTACATCACCACCCAACGACTAACAATATGCAACCACGACAACCACAACAAGAAGACACAAGGCACCCAACAAGTAACTACAAGCAAATACTACCCAAGACAAAGGCACCCCACAATATCTTCAACCATAAACTACATACAGGGTTAGGTATCGTACGAACACAAAAGGAAGAATCTGTAGTAGTAGGTCTTACTATTTCTACACAGGAAAGTAGGGCGTTTAATCTTAGTTCTCTTCTCCGAAGAGAGAGAAGGTCAGATAGGCTCCTGGACGACTGCTAAGGCAGAAACTAGTAATCCCCTCAGGTGTGTCGCAAGAGTGGAAACCCTGCCTTTAAAGGGCCCCAGACTCTTGATACGGCACTGGATTATTTACACAGGAATTTAAGCACACCCCTAGACTTATTAACAAGGCTACAATAAGGTTCCTACATCCCACCCGATACAAGCAGACCGAGCAAAGCAAGCCAACCCAGTACAACAATTCAACGGAAAGTCCGACCTCTATGGAAGACACAAGTCCAAGGATACTAACAAAACCGACCATTAGTTACGACTCAGCTTAACCTACGACACAACTGGCCACAAGTATAGATCATTCACTTCGTTTAAAGCCATTAGTTGATAAGTCATCCACCCAGCCATAAAGGTGAGTACGCATGATAAAACTTTAAATCTAACACATAATGATTTTTACTCTTAGTTTAAGGACCTTACGATTTAGGCTGAAAATTGGAACATCCTTATAACGATCAACCTTACCATTACATGTATTCTACAATGATAGTATAAACCATTATCAATGCTCTTACTTTCCTATGATATCAAGGCTAGGTAGCATCCTTCCATAAGCGAGAATATTACATTTCCAGATTTCAACGATAAATTTCCATGACCCGCACCTACAATGACATCGCCATCAGGGTTGGCATTATTACATTGTACTATAAGGACTTGCGAATTCGCTAACTAAATTCATAATAACATCCAGTGACAACACCATAGCGCTAGCATCATTACCTTTACAATATAAAGATCTTGCACATTCACTAACTGAATTCCGAATAAAATTATAATGACCTTGCCACAATGCTAGCAATTATTATAGCATAATATCAGGACCTTTCCATTTCACCAACTGAGTTCATAATAAAAATTTAAATATCACATTTACTATAAGAAGACCTTGCAAGTCCACTAACTAATTTAAAAATAAACTGATAATGACATCCCTACCATAAATGATGTCAGCTAATTTCACCAACTAATTTCATAATAAAATTTCACTATTACATTTGCAATAAAATGACGTTGCCAATCCACTAATTAATTTCCAAATAAAATGATAAAGACATCCATACCATAAATGATGTCAACTAATTTCACCAACTGATTTCATAATAAAATTTCACTATTACATTTGCAATAAAATGACCTTGCCAATCCACTAATTAATTTCCAAATAAAATGATAAAAACATCCATACCATAAATGATGTCAACTAATTTCGCCAACTAATTTCATAATAAAATTTAAATAGTACATTGACAATAATTGACCTTGCATATCCACTAACTAATTTACAAATAAAATGGTAATGACATCCTTACCATAGATGAGGTCAACTAATTTCGCCAACCCATTTCATAAATAAATTTAAATATTATCTTTGCAAATAAATGACCCTGCAATCCACTAACTAATTTCCGAATAAAATGATAATGACATTCCTCACATTTAATTCATGCATTCTATCCTAAGACGATTCGTCATAATAGCATTACCTTACCTTCATTATACTATGGTGTAGGGGCATTGCAATAGCTTGTTGAAATAACCTTACAATACATC
Source organism: Picea engelmannii (assembly GCA_009831015.1). Lineage (NCBI taxonomy): Eukaryota > Viridiplantae > Streptophyta > Pinopsida > Pinales > Pinaceae > Picea > Picea engelmannii. Next base: position 31,496 of record ML825094.1, on the reverse strand, counting down.
ATCTTTAATACGTTTACCCTAACATAATGTAAAAATGTAATAATCTTTGAATCTGGCAGTGAGATTATTACGGCAGTAACAACAAAAATGCAATAAGGTAATAATCTCTGAATGTAATGTAATACGGCAGTAACACAATAAGGCAGTGAGATTTAATGTAATAATGTGATAATCTAATATGGTAGTAACAACAAAAATGTAATACTGTAATAATCTCTGAATGTAATGTAATACAACAGTAACACCAATAGGGCAGTGAGATTTAAATAACAAGTGACTAAATATAAAAAATACAATTTAACTAGAATAAGGAAGTGAACAATGTTGTCCACTACAGGTCACGAATACAACAACCCAGGCCACGAATGGGGATGCCCAACCATAGAGTAAAACGCCCAGTGTATAAAAAGAGTACCCATTGAAGAAAAAAAATGCCCCCGGTGGGTATAAAACGCCCAGGGTAATAGGAGAAAACCCACGGAATAAAAAAATGCCCAATATATTTATAACGCCTAGAGTATAAAGAGAAAACCCACTGTAGGAAAACACCCCCTGTGTGTATAAAATTGCCCAAGGAAGGAGGATCAAATCTACTGAAAAGATAACACGCCCAGGTGTACATAAAATCACCCAATGTAAAAAGAGCAAGTCTATTACAAAGAAAACACGCCCAGGTGCATATTAAATCGCCCAAGGTAAAAAGAGCAAGTCTACTGCTAAGAAAACATGCCCAGGTGCATATAAAATCGCCCAAGGTAAAAAGAGCAAGTCTATTGCAAAGGGAACATGCCCAGGTGCACATAAAATTGCACAAGGTAAAAAGAGCAAGTCTATTACAAAGAAAACATGCCCAGGTGCATATAAAATCGCCCAAGGTAAAAAGAGCAAGTCTATTGCAAAGAAAACACGCCCAGGTGCATATAAAATTGCCCAAGGTAAAAAGAGCAAGTCTATTACAAAGAAAACACGCCCAGGTGCATATAAAATCGCCCAAGGTAAAAAGAGCAAGTCTATTGCCAAGAAAACACGCCTAGGTGTATATAAAATGCAACGCATATGGAAGACAATGAAAAACGAATAGCTGGACCATATACCACAAAAATGAAATAGCCATAAACCCCAACCATTTACCAAACCCTAAAACTGAACTAATTATACAAACGAGAATCTTCAGTGTTTAAAGGACGAGGAAAATACATTTACATCCATCCAATCATAGACTCAATAGTGAATCACTAAGCACTCTACTCTACTAAGTACATGAGCATACCGTTGCCTTGTTGCTTGTTGCAATGAACTCCTGTGCTCATCGCTGCTCCGTTGCCATGTTGCTTGCCGACTGTAGAGGACTCACCGGTACCTCCCAGAAAAACGCTAGGGGTACTCTGCTTCCCCCTCACCCCCCTGAGACGCAAAGGGGCCACACACAATCTAGATAGTAGCCTAGCTTCCCAACTTGCCTCCAAGGCTGAGCTACCACTCAAGTCAGCTGAGAAATCCCCAACTCCTACAAGCAATCAGTCCATTCTCTAGTCTACCAGCATAACAATCCTCCTCTTCCCCTTTCTCCCCCTCTCCTTTATTTTATCCTCCTTTTCCCCTAATCCCCCTTTAGGTTTTTTTCCTCAAAAACCCTAAATCCCCTTTCTTTTAAGTTTTCCCCCCTTTTATTTTTTCTTTTATTATTTT